>UPTC01000579.1:0-32791 GCA_900537255.1 Acanthocheilonema viteae
ATCATTTCGTTGTTTTTGTTATTTTAAATAGTATGCTGCTATGGCGGCATAGCCAGTACTGCCATAGCAACTTTTTTCTGTCAAACAAATTGGTTGTAACAAACTTAAAATTACGATTCGAAAACTTTAATAGCTCCTTATAAAATTAACTTATTGCATTTCGAGCTTTAAAAGAAAATTTTTGCCGCACAAAACAAATACCTATAAATTTTCTAGTTCTGAATATTCCAATGTTGATACTTTTCATTAAACTGTTGGATTAAATGAACACATATTCCTTGCTAAATAAGATTAAATTATTTCTCAAATCATAAGTACCACGCTTCTCTCCTTCTTTTTCCCAATCATTTATTTTTATAATTTTTATTTCAATAAATCAAAAATGCAAAAAGAAACGGTTTTTAGCAAATTATTAAGATACTTTTGATTGTAATTGGTAATGTACAATTGTTTGAAAAAATTGATTCATACCAATTAGTAACTAAATTTAGAAATGATCAGTGTAGTACAACTTACGCCCACGTAGAAAATACATAGAAAATGTTTGTGCATAAAGGGAGGAGGATAAGATAAGATACAAAGAACCATTTTCCAAACAGTCACTCAGTTGGCAAGAGATTCCGAATTCAAGTGGTACTCCAAATGATTATTCAATATTGATTGAGAAGTAACGAAATAAAGAATGAAATCTTTTGAGTACAGCAAATTAGCATAATTCTGAGATGGATAAAATGTGCTCACTGATTTTCGATCAAAGCAAATTTTCTTATCATATCTGAAATTCTTTTCATTTATCATATGTTTTTGCCTTGGTTAAAGTTATCGCATGAAGTAAGGGTATTTTTAAAACAATTGAAATAAAATAAGGTTAAATGCGATCACAAAAAAAGTTCATTATACTTGTACTATCAAACTACTGTTTCTTTCTAGTGATGATGGCGTTAATTTTAGATCTTTTAGCTTAATTAGGTTAATACACTCTTCTAATTCTTTGTTTGCCAACAGAGATTAGCCTTTTCAACCTTTCTTACTCATAAAGTATTTCTGTAGTGGATGAAAATTACTACATAACAAGAAAATGTATTTTTTTCATGTTATACGTGTTTTTTGTAATATCCATTTAAGCTATCAAGAATCATTAAAAGAACTCTTTTTGCTGCAAAACACGTTCATTATATGACCAGTAATTTTCAAGTCTCAAGATTTTCTTTCAATTTTGGCCAGAAATAATATATTGGTATTGAGAAATGAAAATTGAACATGTACCTTTCAATTTATATTCAATACCATGTGGAACAAATATGTTCATTTTATCTAAATTTATCCCTCATGTACGTACAATTATTGAAGCAATCAACGAGGTTTAATGCACAAAAATGTTAAGCAAGAAATTGATTAAATTAATTGATTAAAAATGAGATCGTTTTAAAAAAGTCGCATAGCAATAACAAATAAAAAACACCGAAGAATAAAAAGTTTTTTTTTTTTCTATTTTTAAACATCAAAATCTTATTATCATTTTATATTTCAATGTCAATAAATATATGATTTAAATGCGATGTGATACAGTATTGCATAATAACGATGAATTAAAACAAAAGAAGATACAATGTTATTATAAAAAAACCAGAATTATTCATTTTTTAGAAGGTTGATTTGATATCCTGCGAAATCTGCTAGTTTCATTTGTTTGAAATTGTTGTTCTTCTCATAAAGAAATCAGAAATAACCGATCCAGGATTTAAGAACGTGCATTTTGGATATTTTAGATAGTTTGACAGTATGCGTAATATATCACTCTTCACTCTTAAACATTTACAATGAAATTTGTCCTGAATTCGGAATTTTGTTTTGGTCGAGAATCATTTCGTCTGCTAACACTTAAACGAACATTTCCAAATCGATCCTTCCGTTCTGCTGAATGATGGGATTCAGCAACGATTGAGATATCATCCACAGACATAACAATATGGATCATTCTTATTATTATGGGAATAAGTATAAACAGAGAATTCAAAAATACTTTTAACGTTCCAGTAAAAATCTGAAAGTGATTGCTGGAAAGTGTTCCTTTTAAACAGGCAATGAAGACCGCCCATTGGACAGAGGACTGTCGTTAGCTATACCGCCAAAGAGAAATGGAAATGTCAACATTTTATTACTTGGATCATTGCCAGATAGTGTTAATGTTTCTCTGATAAATGGTGCTGATAATGAGAATTTAGATCACTAAGTTAATTGTAAGATGACAGTAAGATTACACTTTCTTTCTTTTGCTACTTTCTGCTTAATCTTTACAATATCTCTCAATCAAAAGATCTGGTGAACTATAAGTCGGTGTTGCTATGAAAACAAAAATTACCAATTAACAAAGCTATCCTACATCGTGCACATGAACAGATCAAATAAAATTGTTTTATAGCTTAATTCCCTTGTCGTAAAGTATTCGAATTGCAATAGCTATGCTTATTATGTTCTCAAATCATTCCTAAAATTGTACATTACATGATGGATGGAGGATAAATGATCTATAAATTTGTAGCTACGGTTAACCAATTAATTTGGTGAATCGTTGTACTATAAGCTTAAATAATTAAGGTAATAACGGGAACTATTACTCTTGCAGAATTCACCTTACCAGCGATAAAATAACATCGCACTGCTTCATACATTTTCCTTTCATATCATCTTTTGCTATTTAAAAATACAAATTGGCACGTAGCTTCATTAGCATAAATTTTTTTTTGAAATGATATTCGAAAACTGATGTGATATGACCTTTCCATGAGACGCCAGTGGAGTAAAAAAAAACTACCTCATCGTAACGATTGGTAAATTTCAAATTGCTATATTTCACTTGAGAGCAACATCTGCTGAGTTTTTTATTCGACTGAGAAAGAAAATTATATTTAACGACAACATTTCAGGAAGATAATTTAAATATGTTCTTGTGTGTTTCAAAAAGAAATGCTTATTACTGACTGATTGACTAATTAATATAATTAATGGCATAAAAATTTTGATATTTTGTCGCATGTAGTCATTGAGAAAAGATAAATAGTTCTGAATTTTTTTTTGTTTTGCTTTTTTTGTGATTAGGAAAGAAAAGCGGAGTAAGGCTTCTTTCGAGCTAAGCTTTTTCACTGAAAGTCTATTTGTAAACATGCTAAAATGTCTTGGACTGCAAGGAAATGTGAAAAAATTTGTGTACTTATTTCAATTGACCGATTGTATGCTTTCTTCCATTGATAAAATGGCAAAATTTCGCTTGTAACGGAATCAAATTTAATCCAAAAGCTTTTCATTGGATTTTTGGCGTTCTGACAGATTCCAACAGCAGTAAATTTTTTATGTCGTATAATTTTGCTTGTCACGACATCACGCAATGATCAATATTTTATAAACATCTAACTTATTTATAAATATACTTAAATAAACGTAGAAAAAAGATCTTATAAATTTAAATGACAATAAAAGATACTCGAAGCGATTGGAACCAACTGTGAGATGCTATTTTTAGACATTTGAGCGAGTTGTTATTTAAATTGCCTTTTGTTACTTTAGCCTTTTTATCTTATATGAAAAGAATCGTAGCAGAAATTTTATTCCCTCTTCGTTATTTTGATTTTCATTTCCGAAAGACTGAATTAGCATCTGATCCTCATTTCTACTCCGATAGTCATTGTATAATTTTCAACAATTAATTTTATAGTTATACTGAAGAAAATATTCCTTCTCAATATCATTACTGAAAAAAAAGTGCATTCATTAATTTTAGTTTTCAAATTTTCACTTTTTATTTTAGTGATTGAAAGATAAAAATAAGCAAAGCATCACTGAATCATATGGAATTACGAAGTTATTCATTATTCATTATCACGATTCATCAAAATTCGATAAATTGTTACAAAAATTCTCTCTTTAACATTGCCTATTATATAATATTGGTTCGAAAAAGAGGAAAAAAAAACTAAAGAAAATCAGTCCCTTTCTAGTTTAGCCTTTTTACTATTTTTTTTAATTATGTCACTTTTTCTTTTAATTTCACTGCTTTACTACTTTTCTGGATTTCACCGATGTGCCATCGACCAGTCCCATGGGCAGCTGCAGACAATCTAATTTCTTTCTATTTTCCTATAAAATTATCCACATGTGGAAAACGGTAAACAGTGTTATTAAACAGTCCATTATTAACAACTATACTGAGTTCTCCTCATTATTTTGATTAGTAATTATATTTCAGGCGATAGTATTTCATGTCAGATATTGATTTTCTCGAGTGCGTCTTTTTTATTTTATATCTGAATTGTTCTCTTACTTTTTCTCATCTTGTTAAGAAAATATTAGAAAATAGAAAGATAGAAAAATTTTCGTTATAGGATCACACTGCATTAATTTTTACACATATTTCATTTTCTTTCTCAAATGTTTCGATGAAATCATCAAAGCAATAATTAACAAAATCCAAGTATTTCATGGAAATCAGAGAGTAATATATGAATTTCTGGAAATTTCTAGTCTAAGAGAGAGAGAGAGAGAAAGAGAAAATAGAAATGTGAAATATGGTAGCCAAGACAGTTATCATAAAGTATGAAAGTAAAAAAGCTAACGGTTAATTCATTTATCTGGAAATGTTCACAATTGACAGTTTTAAATTCAAATAGAAACTACATGGTTCAAATAGAAATGATCAAATCACTTTGAATGCTTGTTTCATCTAGCAAGCTATCGATGGTCTGTCTCGTGCAATGTTTCGTAATGGTTCAATGATTGGTGTCCGTATCTGCAATATCTTTTTAATTAATGGCCATTCAAGTTACTTTTCGAAATTTTATCAACTTAAACAGCTGATGATATGTGCAACGTAACTAAGCAACATTTTATTATTATTGATTAAAATATGGCACTAATTTGGAAGCTATTTAAGATTGTACTACTGCTGCTACTACCCCTCATGTTTTTGACCAATTTGCAAAATGTCAAATACATGGGATTTCTTTAATTGGTAATTAAATTGGTTGAATAAAGTAAATGAAATGGCGAAATTATTTTAGCTTTGTTGATTGATATTTCTTTTTATAAATGTATACGTATGGGATGAAATAAAAACACACACACGTACACATATGTATATGCATAAACTTAACAATATAAACTGTCATATACAGGCAAAGGAAAGAATTTTACTGAGAAGTTCCTATCGAAGTATCAAAATGAGTGAGATAAATAGAATCAATTACAGATTAATTCATCTTTTAGATATCTTTCATTAAATCCGCCCTTTTATTGCTTAATTATTTTCTATGATTTCAAATTAATACATCGCTGCCAATTGAGAATAAAGTTCAATGTCCTAAGTTGTTGATTCAATAATCCAGTGAACTTATTAGAATATATTAAAACTTTGTCTCACAATACAGCAGATTTTAATAAGGCATGAAAAGCGAAATTAAACGCTGATGCCATTAGACTGTTTCGAAATCTGCAATTTATTAGAGATTCGATAAGCAATTCACCCGTTAAACTTGCTAAAAAGCCTTCTCAGAGAAATTTTGTATTCTCAAAATATTTTAAGAGCTGAATTTTACTTTGGAAAAAATATTTATATATCTGTTCGTTAACTAAGAAAATTTGAAATCTTTTTCATTTAAGGAATTTTTATACACTAAAAAGAAGAAAGATTGTTTCCAAAACAGTTGCCAAAAAAGAAATCCTCAAAGTTTATTGATAAAAATTCTTTTTAGCTATCAAATAAGACTCAGATTTTCTTAAATCTATGTTCCAAATAATCGAAATTTAAAATGGATTTCCAAATTCTATATTTTGTATTTAAAGGGTACTTCTAGATAGACAAGACTATAAAAAAAGTTTGCCTATTGAAATAAAATGCAAAAATTCTGTATTCTATATCAGATTAAATTATTATTTAAAGTTTTTTAAATCTTTATTATAGCTATGAGAAATAAAATAACTGAAATACTATAATAATAAAAATTTATAAAATGTCAAATAAATCCTAAGTAGCAAATACATATGATTGCGTACTATAGAATTAATGAAATTTAAAGAATTAAAAGAATCCAAACATAATGGATTCTATAAAAATAAAAGATTCACCTCTTTGGGTCTTCGATTTCTGGGATCAAAGGTTGTCACGCTGATTTTATCGGCCCACCGAATATGGCGTTGCTGTGGATCAATAGGTTCAGGTATCTTTTCATTATCTTCAGGCTGCAGTCGGATTACAGTTTCAACAGTATTTGAAAACAAAATCGTATCGCGATCAAATAACGGATCGTCCTTAAACTTTCATTGTAATTAGTTTTGTCTCTTTATTTGTCTGTTCATGACATGGCTTTGGTTCTGTTTGATAATTTTCAATTTAAAATTTTTTAAAATTACTTCGATGTTTTTTTGAAATTCGTCTGCGGTTTATTTAATTTCCTTCCTGTATTAAACTGCAGCTTTATATTTGCAAAGTAATTTAGTTATACTGATAAATTATAGCTTAATATTTGCATTTTAACAGCAAATTCTATTAAACATTCAGTGATGTTAATTCATAAACTAATTAACTAATTAAACAGCAACCGCTTTCATTTTAGATACTGGACCAAACGGATTAAATTCAATTTTTTCAAAAGGTCGTGAATCAAGTGTTTTTTTTCCGGTGCAAACTTTTTCCAAAATGTCCATATCAACTGGCAAATCATCATCTGTTACTGTTTCTTCTTCCCTAAAAGTTCGTAAGTTTAACAATTATACTTTCTATTAATTTATTACTAATTTAATTCCTTCTGAAGTTTTTAACACATTTTTAGTAGATTTCAAATAATCGAAATACAAATATCTCCCAATTTCATTCACTCTCACTTCGCTTTTGGAAAAAACCTTCAGGCTCACTGAGGAGTCTCAATAGTCCAGAATGGTACACCGTTTATTAAAGGATTATCGGCATTTGCTCCATAGATGACCACTTTAACTTGACTATTGTCACCTTCAAATTCAGAGCCAGTCATTATTGATCTTTTCTGCGATATCGTTTTTTCTATAGTAGATGTTTGAGATGTCTGTTTTGAATCCTACAAGTATGATTTAATATTAAAATGTAAAACAGACAGAACGAATAAATTAAGTTCTATTATCTCTTTTGTAAAACAATAAACAGATGGAGTCATACTGTTATTACAATGGAAAGAAAGCGTGTTGAACTTGGCCACCAATTAAGAAGACAACAAAAAATAAGACAGTACATTTGAAGTAAGTGATTTATTGGCCAAGGCACTTTCAATATCCTGCCTATCGGATTCCTTGGTAGGTTGTCTGATGAAATCTGGGATAGCTGAATGATCTGTCATATCAACTGACGCTGCTATTGCCATCGGTGAAGGCCTATGACAAATGCGAGAGAATTACAAAAAGAAAATTTAAATATCTAAAAGTAATGTTGCATACTTAGAGCATTCTACCTGATTCCAATATCAATAAAAAATTTTGGATTATTGCGCATCTTTCACAACAAATTTCACATTATGTTTCACAAAATATTGCAAATTATGTTTCAAAAAATATTGCAAAATAGAATTTCGAGAATTTTTAATTTTTAATAAGTCAAAGGATTGAAATGAAAAAGTTACAAATGCTACAATTTTATTTGCTTGTATTATAATTTTGTTATGGCGTTATATTATAATTTTATTATTTACATTTGTTTATTTATTATAATTTAGCTTATCTAAACAAGTAGTTGTAAGAAATAACTAACTTTGCCTCGATGACATTTCGACGCCTACCTAGCCAAATTGCATAACAAGGTCTCGGTCGAATGGATAGGTAGTACGCTTTTCGTTCACCAAAACCCATTGAACCTTTGCGACGTTTTGGAAAAACCTACAACTGATACTCGAAAATTTTCATTCGCACGCACATACCTGTTATTTTTTGAATTGCTGGAAGTTTTTAAGAATATATCAATCATGTCACATACATCTTTTTCATTTTGTAATTAATATAAAATCACAAAAAATTATTCATGAAAGAGTAAGCAAAACTTCATAAGTCAACAAGAAATTTCAAAAGTCTGAGGCAAATTTCAAAAGTTATTTTAAAAATAAATTCAACTTAATAAAACCTTTAATTATCCCAAACTAACGCTTGAAACAAGCAAACTTATTAAATTAGAATTTTTAAAAGATTTAAAAGCCTGCCTCATCAGCAATTCGAAGTGTTCCCACTTTTGGTTTAAATTTTGCTAAAATTTCAGCTTTCCTATATTCCACGTAACATGCTTCTTCTTCACGAGCTTTTTGTCGTGCTTTTTTGCGATCCTTATAAGCCTTCAGAGCTTTACTTGCTTGTTCCATAGTAAATGTTTGTTGCGCATCGGTCTACATAAAGTTATCGTAATCATCGAAGAAGTCAAAATAATAAAATGAATAACATTCTTCTTTCCTTTTCCTTGCAATGGAAAAGTTGAGGATATTTTTGTTCAAAAACACTGCTGTGACAGTTCCACATTTGATGAAATGAATAATATTCAAATTGAAAGCTATATAAACGATGATGACCATTAATGTCCAATCTTACCAGTTCAAATCGGAATTTAAGCGAAGTGGGACGTCTTTTCCTTTTAATTTTTTGAGTTGAAATTTTTTAAAAAAATTGAATTTTTGGGTTTTTGAACAAATTGGTGTATAGACTATGAGATGCATTTCAAAATAAGGTAACGCATACATATTTTGATGCCATGAAAACTATAACATGTTACATGCATGCTATGGTACTATTAAGAAGGAACAGAAATGGTACCATGTGGTACGTAGATAGAAATTTGATGTGTATCGCTAAAATCTCAAACATACACATCGAAGATATTAATAGGATACCAATTTACAGTTTTGCATAATAGCGTAACTATTTGGTAGTTCATAAATATCGGGTGGTTCTAATAATACTCTGAAGTAATCTACCCTTTGGCTAACGGATAATTTAACATTTTTTTCTTTTGAGGTGGAATTTCAATGATATCAAAGCTTATGAAGCATGTTAATAAGAACGGAAAGTGAGTTTAACTGTTACTGATAACAATTTATAAAACCTAGACGTATTCGCCTGCTTCTCATATCTTCTTTCTAACTGCTAAACTCTGAGGAATAACGTTCAAGAACAATTTCGGGAAGCTCAATTAGTATAATCTAATGCTAAGAAATAAATTATTGGTTAGATTTCCACTCAATTAATCAAACTTACCTTTAAAAATTTATTTTAAATTATTTCTGTTGTTGAAAATTTGCATTATTTTACAAACGATCGATGCCAATCCTCTTATCCTCTATCCAATATAATTTTTCCCTTTTTTTTGATAAATTGTTATTGGTTTAGGCTTAGGCTTAAATTAAATACGATATTGAAATGACGTGTGGTAATGTGTTGTGCAGTAAAAGCATGTGCGATCACCTTCCTTTCATAGAAATTGAGCAAAGGCGAGATGATGATGATGATGCATTGCGGCTCGTAATCAATAGGGAGAAGGGAAGAGAAAATTGAATCTTTGAGAGAGGCCGACAACAAAGACCAAAAATTACAACTTCGCTTATTCAAATTGAAATATTGAGTTTATCTTTGCTTTAATGCCTTACACGATAAAATATAATGAGCAGTGTAGGCGAAATAAGTTTATTGCTATGCGCAATTAGCCTTTTGGGCAAAAACGAATTGCCAAACTTATTTGATCAGTACAAGATAGTTAATCGGGAAAAGTTAAAAGCAAAATACGGTGAACTGATTTCTCATACATATGGTTAAAGAAGGCTTTATTCGTTCTAACTATCATGGCATTCAATTCTTTTATTTTCAAAACTTTCCAACTTGTTAATTTCTTCATTCTTTCAACTGTTATTCGAACTGTTATTTTTCCTTTCACAATGAAAGGACAGCATTTCAAAAGGCTAATGGAAAAGAGATGGACAAAAAAGATTTCCTCCAGGTTAGTTTTTAATTATATTGCTCGTTCTCATTCCTTCAACATTTCTCAAATTCTGTGTTTTAATTTTCAATTTTTTATACGGGTTTTTCGCAGAATTCAAAAAAGATAATTGCACGTCAGACATGAACTTATAGATAAAGAATTAAAGAATCAGTCAACAGATCATGGCTTTGAATGCAATCATAAATTAGATTATCAACTGTTCATAAATAGAGCATCTTAAGCGAATTAATCGAAAATGCTAATTAGCGAACTTGGTTTCTGTATGAACTTGCAATGGAAAAACTTTCTGCTTGCAAACTTCAGAACCAAAATTCTTTAACTGAATGAAAAAGACCAACTGCCAATATAAAAAATTGAAAATGTATCCTAACTTAAGAGGAATTTTGAATATTTTGAGATGCAATTCTAATTTATGAACATTTAATATAGAAAGTTTTCATCCCTTTAGCTGCTTTTCCCATTTCGAAAACAATTGCGCATTACTTACCTTATTTTCTCCACTTTGTCCACGTCTAACACCCCCAGTACTCTCACCACTTTTTTTAAATATTTTAATTTTCTTCAGTATATTCATTTGATCCGATTTTCCTTTAAATAGCATAATAATTCAATTCAGATATGTTAAACACTCGAGAATTAAAATTTTAGCATTCATACTACTTTTTCCGGTCAAAAAATTTTGATCGAAAGAAAAAAAGCATCAAATTTTAACTTTTAAAAATACAATTCCTGAGATAGATAATATTAACAAAATCTCATGAAGTACTTTTAAGAAATAAAGAATGCAACCGTCCTTCGTACTGCACCAATCTAGAAAATGACAAATATGCTTACGAACTGTTTATATGATTCACTACAGCGCAGCCGCAGCGAGTCACAATTACTAGTTCAAACACCGAAGCTTTGAAAATTTTTCAATCAATAGTGCCGCGGCATCCCATCTCTCAATTATAATTTTCGTGGGATAATGGGCTGTTAAAATATCAAAATATAACCGTGAAAATATCATATCGAGAACTGCAAAGCATATTTTATGTTTGAAAATAGATCCAACGAGTGAATTTCCACATTTTGCACACATCAACCTCCGGTTTTATTATCATGGGTGATAAATACTTCTAAATAGTATACAACCAACTTTTATAATGCAAAAATTCAAGTAATGAAGCTTCATACTTTAATAACAGGATTGTAGTGATAATGAATCAAATGACATAAACAGATAAATATGACAAAAAACTAGAATGGTGTATGTGAACAATTCACATGTCCCACAGAGGAACAATTCAAATTTCGAAACAAAATAAGCCATTAACTGACTTGAAAAATGTTTATCGAAACACTACATTCTCATAACTAAATAGACTACCACTAATTTCAAAACAATGACATTTGAGTTTTAGGAGGAACATCGTTTTATTAAGAGCATAAACAAGATTTAATTAACCGCTATATCGCTTTGAAAAGTCAATCTGTCTTTTTAAACATACACTCGTACTTACTATCAAATATGGACACACCATTTTATAAAACCCAGCAGTCCTCAAATTCAACTTCCAGTCTTTCCTAGATTACAGTTGCAGTATGACCGTTCATCAAGAATTTTCTTGAAAGCAATAAAATAAATGTTCAAGATGTTCTACCGAGTCGAATATTTTAGTAAAGCGAAGTTTAAAAGGAAAAGAAAGATCCTAGGAAACTGTAAAGCTGATTAAAGGACCCTTTTAAGCAATAATTCGAAAAAAGAAAAAGTTGACCACCACCAAGATGCCTGAATACCATCAAAACAAAACCATTTTTGCTAAAATAAAAAACTTTAAAATGATTAAACGGACAGAAGACAGAAGTCATTAAGCACACACACACGTACACACACACAACTCGCAGGCACTCACATACACATACACCAATAGAGATATAATGTGCAAAATACGGCAGGAGAGAATGGATTAAATGAAAGAAGCCGAGTTTTAAGAAAAATAAAAATTCTGAAATTAGTTTAAAAAGATAACAAACGTATGTTATATGCATAAAAAGAAAATACTTGAAAACAAACTTCTCTACGGAAACAGTTCTCCTCCATAAGAGTTAGAAATGCAAATTTTTATATTTCCATCTTTCATTCTTTATGAACTCATTTTCTTTTGCAAGCAACCTCCTCTCGAGTCACTCAGGAAATCTAGAAAGACATTATTTCTGTCCCTAAATTGCAACATCACCGGAAATTTCTAGTCAATCACTATAAAATTTATGGAGCAATTAACACGACCGTATCTTGCAGATGCCACGTACGACATTTCTGAAAGGTTCATGATGTGATCATTAAACCTCTCCTATATTCCAGCGACTATTAAGCCGTCAATTGCAAACAGAGTAATAGAAAGGTATAGAGGTGATACTATAATACAGGACATGTTGATATACAACGGAAAAGCGAATATTTGAAAAAACGATATTTACGACTGATAATACAAACATTCTACTCAGCTGACACAATAACTGCGTGATGCAATAGGTAATAACAAATACAAAATAATGAAAATTTCCATATTTTCAATATAAGATGAATATATATTTTCGAAGTTATGACAGAAAAAAGTTGAAGATAACGGCAGTCTTGAAACTGTGCCGAAATCATATAAACCATAAGACATATGGAAACCAATTTTGTTATCAGAGATCTCGAAAATGTTATATTGAGAGACGCAGTGCAAGATTTTTTATATATTCAGTGCAAAGTGCCAACAGTCATCGTTAACAGTAATAGAAAAAGCTATGCACCGGTAGCATAAGTGAACCAGAGAACATCGCAATTGCGGTGGCCAAAGGAAAGAAAATCATTTGTTGCATGCGACAATTTCAAAGCAAAAAATTTTTCGACTCTGTGTTCAGATGAATAGAAGAAATTCCAAAATTTAAAAGTTTTAACCGGACAGACTACCACAAAGCGCTACGGCAAGTACCATAGGAAGGATGCAGTAGTTCAAAGATAAATAAAATATCAAAAAAAAAAAGCAAAAGAGCGCATCAAACACTGCAAACATAGGAACTTGAAAACTTCAATTGCAAAAATAGTACTAATATAAAAAAAGGGCCGGTGCAGATGAGCCTATTATTCATCAGAGAATGGAAAAATAAAACGAATTTAGCAGTAAAATAGTGTGATATAATGTGATTTATTTTCATGTTTTATCCTAGTTCCATATTTTTAAGAAACTATCCCATGAACCGGTGCACACAGCCATTCCGTCTTCTGTAACTCCTAAACAGGACACGCGATTATCGTGACCGGCTAATACACCTAAAATTGGTTTCTATACTGCAAACGGCTAGCAAAATAAAAAACATATATTATATCATTACTCTCTTCAAAACCATCATATGATCGTTATGGATAATTTGGCAGAAGTCCGAACCATCTGTAACTTAACCAGTAAAAAATTAAAGAACCGTTTGATAACTGAAATTAAGAGTTCATTGCAATATGCTTCGCATAGCTATGTCTAATTCAAAAATAGCGAAATTAGAAGCAAGCTACATCGGACAATCAGATGGTCTAGATCAACTCGTCTTCTACAGAAATTTCTACAGAAATACACTCCACTTCACGTCTGTTTAACCTATATATGATATATTGGAAAAAATGAAAGCTAATCCACTAATCTAAAAAATCTTATAGCCTTTCCTATTGACCTTTATTAAACAAAAGAAACGAAAAATCTGCGTTGAGGTAAAGACATATTTCATACATAAATATAAGCAATGTATAAAAAATTTTGAGTTAACACTTGATTTTATTCATGAAGAATAATTGTTATTCATAAATATTACGATGACGAGAAATATATATAATAAAACTCTTTGAATAATTTAAAATATACGTACCAGCTCTTTCCTGTCGCATTGAATCCCATACATTGCAATTAAAATCATCATAACCTGCGAATAATAATCGGCCGGATTTTGAAAATGCTACACTGGTAATTCCTAAATGAGAGTAATGTAGATCAAGAACTAATAACCTTAAACATCCCATTTGAAAAAGCGTTATTTATCATGTTTAACTCCATTAAAAACTTAAAACTTTTATATAATCATCAGAATAATAAAACTTTGCATGACTGAAGAGGTATAGTTTGGTCCTCAAGAAGCTTTAGTGGGAGAACATAAATGGACCACAAACCTCAAATGAATTTCTAGACCCACATATATGAAATTGTTTCAAGTGAATTTTATTTTAGCAACAATGAAATGGACATGATCCATTCCCGTGATCATTTGTTGGAACTAAACAGCAGAAATATGAACGAAAACATACCACATATAATATTGTCGTGAGAATACATGGCTAATTCTTGATCAGCTCTTATATCAAACAGTCGGCAGGTTGCATCATCTGAGCCAGTAGCAAAAGCATGTCCAGAAGGGAAGTACTAAAAAAGTAAATTAGTGACGAAATGTTAATAGCACCTAAAGTATTGTAATATGAAATGAATCAAAAAAATGCGTCAAAATGGAATTTAAAAACAAATTCGACAGCTTTGTATAATTATCAACATAAATTAAAAATAAAAAATAGTAATTATTGGAAAAAATACTGTTGTTTAATCTCCTAAAAGAAAGCTCAGTTTTCTTGTTCTTATTGAAAAAAGTTAAAAGATATTTGCTCTGAATAAAATCACACTAAATTTATAAACTCACGGCAACAGCATTGATATCACTTTCGTGTCCAGGGAACGTCTGCTTGCACATTCCATCACGGATATCCCAAAGTTTAGCGGATGCATCGCACGCACCTGATATGAAGGTACGCATATCAGGGGATAGAGACAGTGACATCACATCGCCTGTATGTCCTGTGAAAGCGGTCACTTGTTGTCCAGTTTCGATATCCCACAGAGCACTGTAATAAATTTTCCAAATTTTCTGAAATATAGTCATCGAACTGTAAATAAATATAGATTTCATAGCATTATAAAGAACTATAATGTTTTCAAGCTCTGATCTCATGCCCGACTGTTTTACGATGCAAAATGTGATAACATGTGCTTATTTTAAATGTAATAAAGTCTACTACTTGTTTTCTGCAGTTATTCGCACTGCATATCCTCTTGTTAGAAATCTGTGAATATAATATTCAACTATTTATTGAATGATTAATAGAAGTCATCTTGAAAACTAATTCATATTCAATAATTTCGAATTTTTATAGCAAGAAAAGTTCATTTTAGTACGTCATTCATAAAATTAAGTAATTTCAATCACGCTTTTTTTTAAGTCGGTACACATTGCTGCAAAAATTTCAGTAAGAAATTATTTATGCACTATAGCTAAGAACTTAGATATGCATCACACCGAACTTATAAATGAAGCACTACGACAGCCTAAATCTTATCGCACCAGAATGTCAAATTACTTAATTTTCTATTTTTTTAAAATTATTTTATGGACCACTAACACATCTATATAGTTACATTTTTAAATGTTTTTATTATGTTCAATTTTAATCGGTGATTTTAATCTCATCAAAATTACCATTAAAATTGCAACCAGTTCTTAAACGTGTTGGCATTTGTGTAAATCGCTACTGGAATTTAAATTCAAAAATAAGATGAAAAAACTTCAGCTGGTACAACCCATCAGGTCTACATATAGATATTTGTTCTGTACTCCCATCCTTTAAACACCTTACACTATCATTATTTCACTATTCCATTTCAAACTACATTTATGAATAGGTAAATATATAATGTATAGTATATACTTGCCAAAATAGACTAACTGAGGGTATAATATATACGGAGTGGTCGGATGACAAGGAAGACAGAGGCTTCAGCGAGAACAGTTACCAGAGAATCTTACTCTTAGCTTTCATCTTTAAAGAAAAAAGCTTTAAACTTTCAACTGAAAATCGATTAGTGAGACCATCAAAGAATGAGTACGTTTAGCCAGGGAGGATTGAAAAGAAGAACTAGCGAACCATATAATAACAATATGCTGAAAGAGCAGCGAAAGGATTGAATATTCTTTTTAAAAACAGAGAACTTTTGCTTAAGCTATGAGATGAGTAACCAAGTTGATGTAGGGGTACTACAAAAGCTTCTTGCTATTACTGATGCACTATTGCTTCGTCGACTGGTCAAAACGCAATTAATCATCAACCACTAGACGCACAACTTAGCTCTCTTCCATCTCTGTTTCCCCTTAAAAAACATAGAGAGAAACCAGCTTTAGCAAACAAAGCTTGCATGTGTATAAATATGTATATATGTGCATATATTTGAGTTCTATCGCTAAATTTGTTAGATTATTGGTGAAGTTCCTGCTATTAGTTTCCAGCCACAAAATGAATCATAAACTGGATACTTTTTCAATAAAGATGACGTCAATCTGGCCACGATGAGTTGTTTGTTTGTTAAAGATACCATAGCAAAAACATTAGTATCTTGAACGCTAAATTCAAGTATTAACTTACATTGGCGAAGGATAAAATGCGCCTACTTCTAAATTAAAAACAATTAATTTGAAAAGTGAATATGATTAATTTACCAATGACTAGCACATCCTTACAATTATCATTTATTATTAATATATTATACTACTACTAAACACGCTTCTCTCAACTTCTTCAAGCATCATATTCGTACATATCAATTTGACAATTTTTCAAGCACAACCGTATTATGAAATAATGCGTGGATTAAATAACTGCAGATGAAAAAGACAAGAAAGATATGTGAAGAAAGGAGACATAATGGCAACCAAATGTTTGCTGAGCACTGTTCCTTAAAACATTAACTAATTTCGAACCTATATGAATGCCAGCAATCTTGAAAGCAAGCTATTCAATTTAGAGATGGATAACTAATACAAAGTACTGCAAACGAATTTAAAATCTGCACAATAATTTGTGCTAAGAATTTTTAAAGAAATTTAACTGTAAATTAAAAAAAACGTAAAATAGATATGCATTTATAAATCATTCTAGAAAAAATCTCAGGGATTTTTGCAAAAGATAACCACCCATCCCAAACTCTGAGCTTATAAGTCTCAGGCTGTAACAATTCAAAATTGACATTACACAGTAAGTATGTTTATGCTTTAAATCTTTTTAATTAAAAAGAGGAGATAACTTACCATGTCATATCTCCACTAGAGGTAACAATCTGATTGTCGTCGAGGAACCTACAGCATGAAAGATAACCCGTATGACCTGGCAATTCACGCGAAACACGTACGTTACCCTCGCGTGTTTTTAGTGAGTAAATGCTACAAATATTATCAAGACCACCACAAGCAACATAAGAACCAGATGGCGCATACGCACATGTCATCACCCATGACGATCGTAACGGGATTGCATGAACCTGAAATAAGACAAACTTAGAAAATTCAGGATTGATTTAAATGAGTAAGCAGGAATGCAATGACCCCTTAGATGCAGTGATATTGGAACCAAAAAAATACTTCTGTGGAATGGTCTTGCAGTGCAAATATCTTACAACTGTTAATCATAAATTCATCTCTCTTTATCTTTTTCGAATAAACAGCCAATTTGTCAACAGCAATAATCTCAGGAAAGATTTCCTTCTATATATGCCAACTTAAATAGTTAAGCAGTTGAATGATTCATTCAACTGCTTAACTATTTAAGTTGGCATATAAAAATGACATAGAAGATTCTACTTAGCTGCGTGGTACTATCTTGCCACGCAAATGAATAGAATTTTTTAACTTATAATGTACGCTTTTTACCATGTATGATTGATATATGAAGCACTAGTGCAATGGTATATAATTCAACTTTTTCAAGTGTTTGACTAGTTGATAAAGTTGAAAATGAATGCAGTTATTTATGCTTTTGGAAACAACTACTATAAACAGGTATATTGGAAAAAGTAGTTCAATGAGTCTTACACTGTTTCAAGGTGCTGATTATTCCACCTCATTATTTTTTGCTCTCCTATGAAGAGAATATTCGCGCACGTTGCATCATTTAATACATTCTTGCCAAACTGTGATGGAATAATACTTTGAAGATAAGAGCAGGTAAGCAGATTATCAACTGAACTAATATGTGTGCTCGTTACCAGGCAACACCAGCGCAGGTTATGCTTTACTAAATGCCTCAGAATAGCTAGCTCAAGTTATTCGAGACAAATGCTTGCTAATTCACGGTTAAAGAATTAAGTAATTGCAGAGATAAAAATACATTTGCAATGGCTTATAGAGATACATCCATTTTGAATTAAGCTCCTTTGCTATCTATCCTAGTTGTAGTTAGATGGCTGATGAGAAACACATGGAAACATTAAAAAAATTCTATCAGATAATAAGCAACCGAAAGTTTATGAGCACAAGCACAGACTAATCAACAAATTTTCCCAATCAAATTTGAATTCAATATTTCATAGTGTTGAGAAAATGTAGTCTACTGGTCTACAATATTTCCAATAGCCACAGATAGTAATCATGTTGTTACAAAAAAGGTGATTCTCGAGGCATCATCTGTAATCAATATCTTCTAAGACCATCAAAATTCACCGCATGCTAGCTAGCAAGCATACAGTGGATTTTGATGGTCTAAATCTTCGTCTCCAAGATTGTCAGTGATGACACTAGAAACTAATAGATCAAGTAATCATTCTTTTGCTGCTTCAATCGTGCTACGCATCGTCCTATATAAGTTCATGAACGTGCATATATCTACGTTCTTTAGCAGTTGACTAATAAAAATGTAGCAAATAAATATAAACGTTAACAAATTCATAATGATAATCACAAATTTCATACCTAACATCACCAATCTATAACTGTTTCGCATGAAGCACTAACGATATCCCTTGGTGCTCAAATTGCTCAAATTCAATATCATTAAAAAAGAATTTGTGGAACTTTTCGTTAATATCAATAGTATCATTTATAATGAACTGATGCTTTTAATTTCATTTAAGTTTACGATGTTAAAAAAGCCTCATTCTCATGTCTATAATCCTTGTACCGTTTAATTGCTCAAAATATGCTTAATTTCATTTAAGTTTACGATGTTAAAAAAGCCTCATTCTCATGTCTATAATCCTTGTACCGTTTAATTGCTCAAAATATACCAACATCAAGCTTTAACCAATTATCTATATTTGTATATCTATAAATTAATCATGAAATTCAATGCACTGTTTTACTTAGCAGTATTAAAAAGAAGGCTTCAAGAACTCGGTTTCTATAACCAAGCTATCAATAATGCGCATCATCATTGCGATTATAACACTTCTTCGCAGATCACAATATCCCAAAAAGGTGGTAATTCTGTCAACTCAGACAATGATTATCGAAACGGGAAGGAAATGCAGTCTTACAATAGAACCATAAGCGCACATAAAAAAGTGATAATAATAGCAAACCGTTTATCATCAATATACACTGGATTCCAATCAAAAATTTTCTCTCATTAATGAATATATTTTAGAATAGCTAAGAACATCAGTAAAAGAATGACAGTACTTTACCACTAAAATAGTCCTTTATATTCCATCAACAAATAAAATAAATGATTGAGTTTAAATCATGATACGCACTACAGGAACTGTACTCTTTTAAAGTGTTCTAGAAACTAATTTACCTTGTTTGTAGTATAAGAATCCCAAACTATTAATTTGCCATCTTGTGAAGCGGAAACAAGATTTCGAGAATCAGAGGCCCAATGCATTGCATAAATTTTGGCCAAATGTCCTCGCAATGTTCGCCGCGTACGCATCTGGATCCGACCAATTGGTTCCAGATTGGCGGCCACAGAAGCCAACGTCGTGTCACTGGCAGCTTTGCGAGCTTCCTGCAAATGAATCGAACTGTCAAACATACCATTTACATATTATTATTCATCATATTAGTTTTCATATTTTTTCCTTTTAAAAACGGCTCGAAGTAAAGTTGCCTGCATCTTGAATAAACAACCAAATTACAATGATTCACTACTTTAGAAATTTTTGATACTGCACAACGAGAAGCAAAATCGACTCATATAAAAAAAACGTTTTTAAACCCCTCATCATAGCAGTCATATCTTTTGAAAAAACTATCAAAATGAGCAGAGATTTTCTTTAATTACATTACTTCTTATTCTGAAAAGCAGATTTTATCCAAATGATTACTATGTAATCACTTTAGCAATTCGATAGAAGTACCAGAACTACTTCAGAAAAACTATTCCCTATCATACTTTACAAAAACTATGCTAAAAAAGCCAGTGAATAAATATAGGCATCATAACTGCTTGCGAAAAATAAAAATAGCAATAAATGCACTTACTTTTTTTTCCGCTAATTTTCGAAAAAGAAAAAAAAATTATTTTTTCCCTAATTTTCGAAACAAATATAAGTCACCATTTCAATTACCTCAGTAAAGATGATCTTACATTAAAAAAAAAAACAGTGGTTCCCGCATCATGCATCTAAAAATCGAATAACAGAAAATACTTAACTTGAAAAAAGACTGAATCAGATTTACTTTTGCCCAGACATTAATCTACACATTATTTCAAAACGATTCATTAAGCGAATGAGTCTCCTAATCATTAGTTACTGCGAAATTCTATATGAATGAGTTTCAACATGTGAGCAAACTTTCAGTATATGATGAGATCGGGTATACGAACACCAAGCAATATAACAATCGTGCAGAACTAGCTGGAAAGACTTTAAATAACGATACAATTGGTACACTATATAGTATAAAATATGAAGCATACCCTGATTTGACTTTTGAGCTGTTCGGCTTCTTGCCTGAGCTGATCCAATTCGCTCATACCGAACCGTCTTCTCTATTTCGTTCCTTCTTCAATGTTTTTCTCGCCTTCCGTTATTTATGATCAGTTTTTGGTGCTGTATAAATGTATCGATAAAATGACGGTACACTGTGCTGCTTTTGTGATGAAAAATGGCTGTTATTGCAGTTGTCTTATACCCAATGAGAATAAACAATAAATACGATGAATAATCAATGATAATATATGCCTCAGTTCTTTTTAGTTTCTATGGAACAAACAGTAAACAGGTATGAAACACAGAGAGCAAAAAAGCAGTCGAGATGGTCAAAAATAAGTTTATAAGAGTGATTGTAACAACAGCAGCAGCGGTAACAGTAATATTACTCCCACTGTTGGCGATATTTTGTTTATCTGCAATTATTCATTATGAGATTAAGTATATGCGGGAAATGTCTAAAACAATAGCCCGTTAATTCTGAATGATCATTTTTTGAATGACCGATGAAAACATGACCACTTCTGAAAATATGGAAGAGACTACTGGAGAGATAGTGCTGTACATACATACAATTTGGAAGAGAATTATAAAAACTCGGTAAAAAAGATTCCAATAATCCCTGCAGCAACACCAATGCACCAAAAACCACCGCGGGAACCTCAGAAGAGGTACCACTGTCATTGCACTCTTCGCGGATAGCCCATCGGTTGCCATAGTTGTTGCAGTCGGCAGCAGCAGCACGCATACATGTGGCACTTGCGGTTGATGTTATCTACTTACATTACGCACACATACATACACATACACACACAGACACAGCCAGACAGACAGACACATAGCACAGATGCATGCAGGCAAATGCAGCAAAATCGAAATGCATAGAGAAAGAGTAGTGTGTAGCAGTAGTGCCTGCATATATGCATGCATGCACGCATTGTAAGGAGAGAGAGAGGGGGAGAGAGGCTGAGCGCATCTGCCGATGGGTTCAGCATCTGTCGGTAGGTGAGAGGTATAGGTTGTATTTCGGAACAACCTGGTTGTTCACCCTGCCTAACAGATAGCGAACTGCACAATTGCAGGAATGCTTCCTACCAGCAGGAGAATGTCCGTTGAAAAGACGCATCTGCGGGACACACACACACAACCGACCCGAGTTCGTTGATCTGCATGGCACATGGCTTGCTTCCGTGATTGGAGGAGAGAATCTGCTAGTAGGCCAGCATGCAAACAGAGGTTCGAGCAGATCTGATGATGCATTCGGAACAATTGCTGGATCTACTATCCCCAGGGTCTCTTCCTCCATGGCCATCACCTCTTTGTCATGGGCCTCAGTCTCATTCTGCCAGTTCCATCGAGGTCTCTCTTCCCTTTGTGCTATATTCAGTAGCTCTAAACTGCT
The DNA here is from genome assembly GCA_900537255.1 of Acanthocheilonema viteae. Classification (NCBI taxonomy): domain Eukaryota; kingdom Metazoa; phylum Nematoda; class Chromadorea; order Rhabditida; family Onchocercidae; genus Acanthocheilonema; species Acanthocheilonema viteae. The sequence goes on from UPTC01000579.1 coordinate 22,148, forward strand.
TCTTGTGTATGTGCCCTTGCGGGTCTTGTTGAATTAAATGTTGTTATCGATGCGATGCACACACATACATACATTACATTACATTCTACGAACCTAATACTCCAGGCCCTGTATAGGCCTCCTTTTCGGAGGCACTTCTGAGGGTAGTGCCTAACAACACACACACACATTCATCTATCCTATCCTGTTTAGGCCTTTCGGTTATTGCTACCACCCCTTACTGCTACTGCAGCTTTCTCCAGAGCATATGAACAATGCTGCAGCTCCGAATGAGAGAGGAGGGAAGAGATGAAGGAACTAATTCATCTAGGCCCACACAGGGAAAGGGGACAGGGACGTGTGATCGAGCACATTACTACCAGCAACAGAAGCAGCAGTAGCAGTAGTAGTAGCCCAAAGCCTAAACCCTTTCGGGTCTAATCTATACATCCACAAAAAAACTCCATTTCATCCCTCTCCTTGTAACTCTCTTTAATTAAGGATTTTAGTGAACACTTCTCTCTTCTGTAACAATCCTTCTATTGCAGTAACATCTTCATAAGTACACATTCCAGATGAGTCACTCATTCCTGTGAATTCCTCATTTCTTTTCCCCTTCTGAAGCTAACTTTCTTCCGGAATGGTCCATTTCAAATTCATTTCATCAGTAACATAACATCACCGCACATGCATATTTCAGCAGCAATCCGATAAGTGATTGATCTTTCAGGTAAGAGTCGTAGAGAGGAAAGAAAGAAATTGTTTCACTTGATTGAGATCAAACGATTTTAGAAAATTTCTTACATTTTACATATAGCAGCAGAGAGAGAGAGAGATATTGCAAAGTATACTAATACTGCTATCATTCAATCAAGAGGAATATTGATTCAACAACAGCTGGGACGATTCGAGTTAGCCAGTTTGTCATTGAAAAGAACAGCACTACATGTAATAGATTTAAAACTGAACTTTGCATAGATTCCATTTTCCATCTTCTTTCTCAGTATGATACACTGTATAAGTATAAGAAAAAGAAAGTGCTATTACTAGAAGACCTGAACTTCGTCATCTTCCTCAATAATTGAATAGGTAACTTTAATATTGAGAAGTTGAAATCGATCTTGCTAAGTGATTTAGGATTATGTCTTAACGGACTTTCTCCATGAATTTTGGAAAAAAGCAATGAAAATTAGAGAATGAAATTACCTCCTTGGTAGCAAAGAATTTAGTGACAAATTCATTTTTGAATAGGAATGTGACAGTAGTAGACAAGATAAATGATTGCAACTTAGTGCTTCAAGCAGAACTATTAATAGTGCCTTTCACGTCACAGCATTTTATAAATTCATGTCAGATATAACACTTCTTTAACTAAATCCGATAAACCATGGAAGGGAAGGGGAAGTTTAATTATTCCCCTTCCGTCGTTATTGTCTGATGTTAAAACAGCGAAACATTCGCAAGCTTACATAAAATTCCTACAGCATCTTCAAAACCTAATCATTCTCGTAAGAAATCGTTGAATATGCAGATGTGCTGAAGATTGTTAATAAATTCAAACAAATTTGAATATTTTTCTTGAAAAAATGAGAAATTAAACAAAAAAGAAGATAAGTAGAAAGGAAAAAATGAAAATATCAAACAATTATAAAACGAAGAGATTATAAGAAAAAAAAGTTTTGAACAGCCAAAGACAAAACAAGCTGCTGAGCTGTTTCGTTTGTATCTACAATAATAACAAAACTCATTTTCTGTTTCTCTACTTTTAGAATTAAAGGAAACTCTTATCAACCACTCTTCAAAACGAAAGAGAGATGTAGCATTGGAAATCAATTTGCAGGACAGAATTTATTACGAACAACTTGTGGTCTGCCGTACTTTAATCATGATCATTTTAAACCTATTTTGAAATTATGCATAAAGACCTCATTATAAAAAAAATATTTGATTCAGATGCAGTTTACTATTTTGCAAAGTTTCATTTGAAATCAAATGGCACTGCCATTTGCCATAACATAGCTAATATACTTTTGTTGTGGTTTATGCTTAAAATCTAATTTTATGGTTCAAACAACTAACTCCTCATTAATAATAAACTTTGCGATACTAGTAACTGTACCCCGTTATAAACATGGTGTGGAACAAGATTTGTAGGATTAAAACCTCAAGATACAATGCTTCAACACCGGATATTTAATTACTTCGAGTAAGGTGATTCCATGTCAAAATTAACGCTGAATAAATTCATTTGGATTATTCAGCATTCAATTTTGAAAGACATTATCTTGGTGCACATCAAGATCTCACATCACTTCATTCAAATCTTTAACTTCCTGCGATGATCTCTAAAGAACCAAAAATGATGAAGTACTACCATGATCCCGTAGGAGTCCACTGAAGCACCAACGCTTAGCTATTAATATGTCACGAAATGTTTCATGACAAATACTCATATGACGCAGCCCCAAAATTTATTTCAAACAAGCTATAAAATAAATGAACCCGAAAGCTTCCTTGCATACATTTAAAACTATTCGAAAAGCAGAAAAGAAATGAATATATCAAGTCAAAAATGATAAAATTACATACAAAAATTAAACAATGTGGACTCTACGGATAAAATGACGGATAATCAATTAATCTAAAATGAGCATAACATTTGATAATATAACCTGAGTTACATACGCACACTCTTTCTTCTCTACACAAATACAGAGCACCGGATTGGAGACAGTACTAAGGTAACAATCAACGGTATAGTTTTGAATTTTATGGAAGTGTCACTGTTTTTGCTTTCTAATATGCTCAAAAGCAGCACCAATGAAGCTTAATTTAAGCTAATAAAATTTCTGTTAGGCGAGATTTTTAGTTGTCACTGCAGTATGTTGTATACCTTGCAAATCAAAAGAAGTACAGAAAGAATTTTCTCTAAAGAATTATATCTATGAAAACTTTTGTCACACTTCCAAGCATAAACAACACTTCACATGCAAAACACTCGAAATATACCAATAAACCATCAAAACGGTCGCCAAACTTTTACATCCTTCCTTGTTTCTACCTCCTCCAGTCCATTAATTTTGTCCTTGTTTTCACTCCCTGTTGCCGATTCTGAATGCCGAGAACAGTTCTCCCGAAGATTATCACAGAATCCAGATAAAGTGGGTTGCGCACCAACAACAGCAACAGATCGCGGTACCAAATCTTTCGAAATAGAAAGAATATTTGATTGTGAAGGTGTAGAAATCGTTGTAGGTAACATAGGAGCACGATAAAGTTCAGAAATATTAGGCTGTGCAACGCAAGGAGTGCGCAGATAAGGCAAATTTGGTAAGTAATTTGTAGCTAAGTAACGGCCAGCTAATGACGATCGTGCCTGGAAATTTGTTGGGAGATATGACGCTACTGAATGAGAAGGAATCGGTGCTGAATCTTCACCTGATCCGCTCACATGACTTGACATCACCGATTGAAGATGTCGTATAAGTCCAATTCTGAATTGCTGTGCTTGAGGCGCAAATTCACTAGGAGGTAGAATATTCTGCAGATAAGTCAAACAAGCTGAAGCAGCTACGGTGAAACCTTCCGCATAAGATTGTTGATAAATTGCATTGTTGTCTGAAATTACGATCTGGCTTTTTTCTTAAAAATCTGTTCTCTCCAAAAATTATTTTGATACTCAGAACCGGGTGCACTAATGGTATCATCCTAAGTAGAAAGAATATGAATGTTCCATTAACGATTCAAATTAGCCCAACTTTGGTAATCAACAAACTTATGAACTAACTACTTGGGATATTTTCCGACATGAATCATATTTAATTCATTGTTTTAGAAACATATTTCTCCCATATGATTGCATTCACTGTCCACTCAGAAGCATAAGGATAAGCTGAAGAACCTACCGAATGATGTAGAGGGTGAGGGTGGATGCTGCATCTGATTGAGATAAGCAACCGTCATTTCCAAGATATCTGCTTTTTCCAACTTGGTACGGTGATTCGGTGAAATGTGTAGCAGGAGATGTTTCAACTGATCCAAACATTCGTTCATACGGGCCCGACGACGTTTCTCCATCAAAGGCTTTTTCAGCTACAATATTTTTCTTTCATCTTAAATTCCAGTCTTTCTTCTCTATTCCTCCTCTCTTGTCATGTGTCATGTAAAATATTTCCTATCTTTATAATAAATGTTCATTTCAAGAAACTTTCATGCTTTGAAAGACTCAAAAATCACCATCAACAAACCTTTCTCTCCAGTGGATATTGTGGTGGACTGGGTGACGCATAAGGTGATGCCATCATTTTTGCCAGAAAATGCGGCGTCATAAATTAATTCATTCAAAAAAAAGTCCCAAGTATTGGAGTCACCAAATCTGCATGAAGAGTAGTTAGCTGTGTAAATAAAAGAAAATTTTAGAAAATTCGTTATTTCAAGGAAAGTTACACATTAGGAATGGGAAGTGATACACTGTAGTCTGCTTCTAAAATTTCTCGAGATGAGCAAGAATGTAATAGTACAATAGAGGCTAAGTTACTGAAATTTGTCACCAAGCCAAGTTAATTACTGATAAGTTCCCAAAGTCATTCTTGTAAAAGCACAGTTAATGATTATTTCAAAAGTCATCATCTCATCAATGGCAAACTTCAGCTTAAGATTTTGAGCATTAAATGTAAAGAGAAAAATTAGGTAAAACAAACAGATTCAGATAATACAAAAAACCTGATCAGATGAAATATTATCGGAGCAACGAAAAGATGAGCTCTCCTATGCTGACTATATTACACAAAATAATGAAGACCGGGAGATGCTTTGTAGTCCAATAATCTAATTCTAATCAAGAAATCCGTTGTTGCGGAAAAAGATTCGGAATTAAATAATAAAGGAAGATAATACGACAAAGGCTGACACGAACATTTGAATCTAACTGATTCAAACGTTCAATCAGCCTTTGTCATATCCAAATGCTCCATCATATCTTGGCTAACTTTCGACTAATAAATCTATCATGAACGAATTCGTCTTAGCAGAATCGACAGCTAATCTAAAGAGGAGTTTATTTATAAACATTATGACGCTGAACAGACCATAGTTAATAAAATACTCGAAAATGAAGAAGGAATTCTGGTTAGACATACCTGTAGTTTGCTAATAACAAGCATCAATTACAGTAACCACTCTCGGACAAAACAGAAGTAAACAAAACGATGCGATGTTACAAAGTTGGAAATGAACGGTGAGCGGAGGCGGGGTTTTTCGTATCGTCAAAAAGGAGGAATTGTCGACAAGTGCGAGGAAGGAAGACTTTTCTCACAGGCGGTGAATGAATGAAGGACTATAATTATATGGGAAGTGGACGATGTCCATCGGACAATTGTCAATGCATGTTTAGTAAAGAAGCGTGGGAGAAGCAATGAGTCTTGTGAAGGCTTGTTACATACTGCCTAACAGTTAAGTCTGTCGTTATCTCAAGTTGAGATTGAAGAAATGCCCTCTTTAATATCACATGACCTGCAGTTAATGTCATGAAACAATGTTTTCATAAATCTTTATGATATATTGTAGGATTTCTATCTGCTGCAGCTAACATTTCTGACAAGTAAAATGAAAATTATCACTTCAACACACTGAATTTTGAAGTGATATTTCCGTTCTGCAGAAAGAGATTATCGAGAAATTTCTGGAAACACAAGATTTCTTGTGTAATTCTTGAAATTAGTGTTTCATTCTAGGTATTAGACAGGAAAGATTTTCTCTGGTTACTTGCACTCTTCAGAACAATCATTTGTATATGTATATATATATACCCATAATAACATGCACATAATAGAAAACATAGGCTGCTACTGCTCATCAAATGGTCAAATGGTGGTCATCAACGCTTCTGATGGTACTCTAATGGTTTCAAGTATACAAACATTAAGCAAACAAAAAAGATAAATGAACAAATATGGATATAATGCAGAAAATAAATAAATGGAAAGAAGAAAGATATGGATAGTGCATTTTGCAGTGACAGTTTTTAAAATGTATGAACGAGCAGGGGACAGCAATTTCTCAAAGTGAAATGTCAGTTCCCATGATTAGCATGGCGGATAATACGATTAAAATTAGATGGAAGAGGGAGCAGCACAGCAACAGCTCTTTCATTGCAGCACCGACACCGACACGATATCCTCCCACGACAACGCAATCAACGCGTGCTCATCATATCTCCTGTAATTTACCACACACTGATTATCTCATGAGAATTCTTACAGGAATCGCTTCCGGAGTAAATTGGCAGAGGTGCAGAATACTGATCACTCCAACACAATTGATTTAAGTTAACTTCTTCAGAATTTCAACTTTATCATGATTTGCAACTAGCACTTCTGATTTAAGGAATCACGAACTCTTCCAAGAATCTGAATAAAACTTAAGTTTGAATAAATGAATGAATTCTAAGTAAAAGGAGAATAATTTATATTTTAAGTAGCCTGGAATAGATTAGTCGAGTATATCTATTCCACAAAACAATATGAAAGACTTCCATGTAGGTTTGATGACAACACACCAAATATAAACGATAGTCATTCATACCGCCTATGGGAATAATTGAGTGGCTGAGGATGAGTTAATGAATTATAAACAATTCTAGCAAGCAGCTCATGAAACTATTGTTTCTCTTGTCTTCCAGTTAGCTGTTAGAAAATGAAATTCAATAATGCGACATTAATGCTAATTTTGAATTACAACACCTAAAATGAATTCAATCCAGTAAATGAGGATATCAAATTCATTGAGAGTTTGTAGGAACAATGCCACTGATCTGTTGCCTTCCTTTCCCTTACCACTGCCGAAAAGTGGTCTGTGAAATGGTTGTGGGGAATAGAACGGACCATAAGGTTTTTTATCAGAAGCTACTCTCAATTTTCCCATCGTTGCGAATTAGTGGCGATCGTTTGTTATGTTAATGCCAACTATTTGTAGCCACCTGGTTTGTGCCCGTGATTCGATAGGTATCATTGGATGGACCAGCGATCAGGACAATGGACGGCACCATTTACAGTTATAATGGATGAGAGGAAGGCGGAACTCTCCATCCAGTAATAGCTATGGGAATTTCCACCCAACCATCCAACAATTCAATTCACTTCTTCCTGCTCTTTTCCATCTTTCATAGTCTTTAAGGGAGAAAAAAAAGTTTACGGTTCTTATCATTTATCAGGAACTTGCCCATTCATACAGCTCACTTATTTTTACCCATGGGGACTTAGCTATTTCTGTTTTAGCGGCATTATTGACAGAGAGGAGGAAGATTAAAAGATCGCTAACTACATATGATAATTAGATGAGCTGAACTTGAAACAGCAGCACGGTACGGTAGAAATGATGAGGATTGAGGGTTTTCGGAATGAGAAAGTTCGATAGGAGAAGAACTAAGTGGATGCCTTCTTCTGGACTGTCTTTCCCACAGCCTGTTTTTTCTTCCTCTTATTTTGCTTTGAACCATTGTTTGCAATGTATTGCTCAACTGAGCATAATGGCACCGAACGGAAGGGCCACGGGGCAGTCCCTCCTCTCCTCACTTTTCATCTCATCTACAACAACAATAAATCTGAAAAAGCGTGGGAACCACAGCATTATGCTTCCTTCCACTTTTTGCAAATACCGCGCTTCCTTCGCCTCACACAAAATCCCTGCACACTGCGATCATACTTCACACCATTTCAGGCGAACTTTTTGCATCACATGAAATCGTCTCTGGGAAAACAACAATTATCATCCATTCGATGATCTCTCATCACTTGTGCACCTTTCCAAAACTAATATGCAATGCCTTCCATTACAGTGATAAGATGTAATTAGTGAAGATGGAAGGTTAAGGGTTAAACAGTAGATCATCTCTGCTTACCACTTTGCACCAAGGAACTTGCACACAGACACACATCATCTACACAAATACAAATCCATTAGAAATATATTCCATTTAGGTAACAGTGCACACATTCCATGCATATAAATTATGCACGCTTCATCGGGTATCAATTGAGAAGACACATTTGTTGCTAGTAAGGTGCGCCATCAATTGTTCCGGCTGATCGGTCTATAGAACGGACGCATATATACCGACGATCATAAATGGATTCATATTACAAATCACCGTCAACTTTTACTTGTTGCAAAATTTGCGATGGGAAGTATTGAATACCAGGGATTAGATTATTTACTACTTAAATACATTTGATCATTACATCCCTAACATCTGACGTTTTTTCACGGTTTTTTTGTTTGTGAATCAGTAGTGTCTGAAAGCGATATTCGAAAGTCATTCACAGCAAAATAATAAATGCGGAGAGAAGCTTTATCGATAAATCTTAAATCCGGTTTTCAAGCGTGGAATAACTGCTCGAAGATACATGTAAACATCTTCTTCCTCATGTTTTTTAAAATTCAATCTAATCTGAAAAAATACCGAACTTCCTCTTCAAGATATCATTAGCAACAATTAGCTAGCACTTCTTGATATCACAAAAAATGGACAAGAATTACCTAGGGATGCAATTCCTGTTCAAAGAAAATTTTGACATGACAAATTTTGCCGAGATAATAAAAATCTCGCTTGATTCTATAAGTAACAGCAACATCACGGATAAAATAGAGTCAAAGGTTACCATTCACCAGTCCTAATCAAATTTGGCTTGCAAACTACTCAAAGTCCTAAGTAACATCACTAAATGAAATTTTTCAATCGAAAAGTCATGAACTTTGAAATTTTCCAGTGAGGTAATTAATCAATGCAGTAGAATGGTTCCCTTTCTCATACAATACATTACCCCAGTTCAAACGGTTGTGGTATCGGCAAAGTCCTAATCAAGAGAGTCGTACTTGTTCAAACTCTTACCTTCTTTCGCTGTCCATTTTAGTGGTGATTCCATAGATTCAACACTGGAAAAACTATATCGACAGGACATCTGCATTCGCGAATTTTCACGGAATTCTGGTTAACTGGATCTAATACAGTATTTGTCTTGCGCCAAGAAATCAAATTGAAAAGTTAGACAGGGCTTACAATACTTATTTTAAATGCTTCGTTAAATATAAATATTTAACATAAATGTCGTAAGCTAGTTTTTAAAGTTTACGATTCAAATTGTACTTAATTGGTAATTTTAACTTCGTCTTTCTGGCTAACATGTAGAAAAAAAAAGGCCTTAATTAAGTGATAGGAAGTTCTCCATTGAGATATTCTACTTTGAGAGGAGTGAAAGAATTAATTTGTTCCGGCTATTTAAACTATGTAATAGTCGTAGCCAAATTCAGGTTTGATAACTTCCTGTTTGTAATAGAACGAATGTTGCACTTCCTGTACCAATTTGTATCTCAACACCAATTGCAATCTCAACTGACCTACAGAACCCATTTTATGTACGATGCGTTCTGTCTTCTTCGTTGGTGAAACTGAGATATATCTGAGGACTGTCATCATTACACATAGTTCCATGAATACTACTTCAGAAATGAGAATATCAAGCTTGTCACTTAACACATGAAAGAAATATAGAAAACCAGAAGTTGAATAATGAAAATTTTCTTTAAAGATATAATAATACTGTCAACACGTTGGAAAAAGATGTTGTACTTCTTACCGCACTGCAACATCTCATAATTATAGAGCGGTTGAAGTCTGAAGACCCTAAAACTGCAGAAAATGTCGCGACCCTTTTACGAGTGATCTTTATCTTGAATGCCTTCAACATCAGCACTGATAATCTCCGCTTTACCGCTTTGCAAATATCACTCACATCCTTTTGCTGTTTTTAGATCGCATATACTGTCAAACTTCGTGATGCATTACGCAAGTTCTAACATTATAAATGGGAGACTAAACAGATTTTTCAAAGAAATGAAAGAGAGGTCACTCCCGAATTAACTACTGACTGAAACGTCATTCTAATAAAAGTACCTATCACTAATTTGGTAAAAAATGATGCATTCTGAATATTAAGTTTTATTTCACAATCCACCTATATTATGCTAAAATTCTACATTTTTCTATGTTACGAGTACGGCATTCGACAAGAGTTATAAGAAAGAAGTGGAACCTATAGACGCTAAAATTTTTGGAAAGAATTTAAACTGCGATGAAGTGAAGTAAAAGAACTAAAGGTCGTTTACATGATTTTAGTGAAAAACTCTCTCTCTCGAATTAGTGACTACAGCAACACAAACATTCTGCTAATATTCAACAAAGGATTGAAACTGAGGACTACTGGATGGCAATGTCAAAAAGCGATAAAATTTTAAACGTGTGACACAGAAACAGTAATTAGATGTTTACGATGGCGTGATTTGCAGCAGAAATGTCGCATTCTTCGAAGACCTCATTCCTACTTCAAGCAGTGACAAACAAATATGTTATTACAATAGAAATTATCACATTATCCTCCATTGCTAAAAATTTTTAACTTTGAATCCTAGAATTCGTGCAGATTCGCTTACGTAGTTACCGGATGACCTTGGACGATGAACAGCATACGATATATACATCTGTCTGCCACTAAATTTATTAATTAAATCTTACGGCACTCATTAATTCTTCATTAATTTCTACTGTGCATGGTTGGCTGATAATTCGCAAATGGGATGATTTCTACAACGCAATAAATTTTTGTATTCTCA
>UPTC01000580.1:6697-32751 GCA_900537255.1 Acanthocheilonema viteae
ACACAGTGTCCACTTCTCAAACGAGCTACAGAAAGAAAACCGTATTAAAAGAACGTACCTTTGTTGGATTCTTTCTTTGTTATTATCAGATGAAGTATCAAGCATTGCTGCTGCTTCTTTGAGAAATTTTCCTTGTACGGTAATCGCAGGGAATGAGGCCGGTAAATTGCCCGGTCGTGGACAGGCATGTACCAATGGACTGATCAGCCAGTAGGCCGTGATATCTTTCAATCTAAAATCTCATTTATCACCACACCAACTACGGTGTTTATCTATTACCACTCCAAGACGATTATAATATTCTGTGGAAAATTGTTTCTACGTGAGCGTTATTTTAATAAAAACATTACTACTTAGAACCACAACTAACAGTTCAAAAGTTGTAAAGTAATATTTGTGCAACGACAGCTAAATGTACGACTGACTAATACTTTATAAATTATTGCTAAAAATCTGAAAACTTGCGGAAAACTTATTTAAAATAATATATGTTGAAATCTAATAACAAGTGTACTGCTCAATGAGTTTTTTAATGTTTATTTTTTCTCAATTCTTCAAAATGATTGGGCAAGGACATTACCAACCTGAAAGCTTTGCCGACGGCAGCAGGTGGTAATTTTTTATCAGATTTATGTGACTGTGTAAATAAATCTCGACAACATTTACCAATTTCACCAAGCAGTGCATCCGCAGCAATTGCACCTTGCTGAGCATGCTTAGTTGTGCAACCTTCCGGTGAAATCTATAACAGAAAATTTGTTATTAATCAGTATTGTAAAATCATCTTTCTTGATCAATTAATTTTTCCTTTCTAAAGACAATTTTAGGTATAGAAGAATAATATATTAAGAGTTTTGACAATGATAGCTCCTTTCTCTTTTTTTCTTGAGATAATGAAAACAGCTTTTGAGAGTCATTTTCAATGTTACTTTAGATAATTAATGTACACATGTCCATGAAGAACTTCTTTCTGACAAAATATAAACAAATGCGGATATATAAAAAATCAAGAGATGATCTATAAGAAAATAGTGTGAATGTCCTAAAGAGATACTAAAATTTTGTACCTCTCGAATCATTAATTTAAAATCAAAATAAGTTGCTCGCGTATTCCATATATTCAAAACATTGAGCAGTTTATCGATCAGTGATTTTTTACTATTTCCATTACAGATAGTTAATTCACGTACTATTTCACGCTCACTACGTCTTCGCAAAGCCATACGTAATAATTGTTGACCCTGAAATTATGGACGAAAAACATTCACCCAATTTTAACGACAGTGGAATTCCCAAGCAGAACATGAAATATCAGCCAACAGACTTCCCGCACTTTAAATCGCCTTATCTTGAAATGTAACTCATAATACACCGAAACAAATTTTATGCACAAACCAAGCAGTTTTTGCGAAGTTGATGAGAGGAGAAACAATCCATTGCACCATCTTCACATCTTCTATATATTCGCTGTGTAACCCATTCCTGCTCGCACATTGCCATTAGTACTCCTTTCGATAGTTCCGCTATGTACTCACGACGAAATGCACGTTGATCAATCGGTTTACCACTGCCAACAAATAACACTCAGAAAAAGGACATTTAGGACATTCAAACATATTTTCTGCATCTTCGAACAATAAAAAAAATGTAAAACAAGAGGGCTTACTCATCTGAGTACCGATCTCTCAATTTATGCTTAGTATAATCAGCAATCATACAAATTGTGACCAATAGTGCACAAACTTCATCGCCAACATCATGCAAATGACTTTCCGATAAGATCCACCGATCTGCTTTACAAATGTTCGAGTTGATTCGATCACCAGTATATTGTGATGAAACTGCAACCCATAGAAATTATTTAAGATACCATCTTCTCTACCGTTGCTAACACTTTTACTGCTTGTTCAATTCAATTTCTACTACACATACAACTTACGAATGATGGGCTGATCACTTTGGCATATGATATTAGCTAGCACCAGAAGTGCCAAACAAACACCGGCCTCTGCGTCCGCATCCGATACTTTACCTATAAAACAAAAAAACGATCAAAAATTGCCAGAAAATCATTGATTAAAATATATTAAAATTATTTTCTTTAGAGATTTCCCTATTACGGCCCTACGAACTATCAATACTACTTGCCAGCAGCTTGCAGGTTAGTATGTCATTATTGAATTAAAGGAGATGACTACTTAAACCTTTTTTGAACTACAAGAAATGATTATATTAGTCGTTTGGTCACGAGAAATGTTGAATAAAATATGGAGGCAGTTTATGATACTGTTTTAAACACATACGTTTGCATCAGGTCTCATAGCTGTTGACTGGACATAAGTAATCTATTTATACTAATACAGATTTGTTAACAAAGTTTTTTTGAGTGCTCTTTGTTTGCAGTGACAAACCGATTAACGTAAATTTCGTCATGAGGATACAGTGGAAATCGGTAATATCTCGAACAGCGATGCTGTTTCAAATTTCTAACTCCTCGTTAATTTCTTTATATTTCTGGGAAATAAGTAAACATCTATATATTGATAAATTTAGTTTTAGTTTGACTACCATTGTGCTTGTAACCAACCAATTCCACAATTAAGTAACGATTTCAGTGCTGTATGCAGTAATTGATGAACCAGTGCATTTATACTGAAACAGCTACGTCCCGCCAGCAACATGTAGAACGTAGCAATATTGTAGTGACATGTTGAATCTTCCACCTGCATTTGAAGCATGAATATTACAAATAATCATTTCTTTTTTCAAATTCTAGAAATGCAAAAAAAAATTCATACCCTCGTTTCTCATAATATTATTAGAAAAGCATAATCAGTCAAAAATTCCTCTTTTGGATCATTTGACAAATTAATTTAAAATATCTCCAAAAAACTTGCAAAAGATTTTATATCTCCAAAAAACTTGCAAATTTGAAAACATTTACATTGATTTCCATCAGAAGATCCGGGAATGCCGAAGTTCCACCTTGCAAACTTGAACAGCACAGTGCTTGAAGAGCACCACACCAATCTAAATATTTCTCTGCCTGAGCTGCTTGAGCACTAACATGTCCACAAATATTTGCCAATTCAACCAAACGATCCTGAAAGATCTGTTTATAAATTACGTTCCAACATACCAACATTTTTTCATAACATCTTTCTAGAAAAAGATCTTTTCCGTTTTGCCTAGTTTAAAATCTCCACTTTGAAAGTTTTTTAATCAAAACAACATCTCAATTTGATTGAACATCAAATATATTAATATCAGAAATACAATTGACAATAAATGAATGAAAGACCCCTGTAACTCTTTCCATTGTTGTTGCACCAATTCCCGTACTATCATTCCCAGACGCATTGCTAACTCCGCGTACTGCAGCAAGCAGTGCGCTCACAACAAAACTATATCGTGCATCATCCGTGCCATCGATAACTGCATGCAAGCGGCGATATTCATTAAAGGAAAATATACGCCTAAAAATAATAACTTCAAATTGATATAACATTAGTGTACAAAAAAAAAAAACAAAAAATGTAGAACTTCCAATGAAGTCACGTTATCTACCTCTCTCAGTAAAGACATTAATAAGGACTGGACCTATTTTGCATCTATCCAAGTAAACGAATTTCGAACCTTTCTAGATAAACATTCTAAACAAACAAACTTCGGTTCCTCGAGCAATTCTTTGAAAGTGCTAGCATTGTAGGCATATCGCTGTCCTCCACACGGATTCCTGTCGCCTGTACTGTGTGTTGGTTTCCAAGGCGGTATCACCCGTTTTAGCAGCTCGCGTTTTGCTTCAATTTTATGACTACACAAACCTACAATGAATTAAAAAGATAAAAACAGAGACCAGTCAATATGAACTATTTCAAAACTTAAAGGATATTGAATCAACAATTAATCGCGAACCACTTTCGATAAGTTGTTTCTTTGCATCGAGTACAAAAACAGCAATAGTACGTCCCCACCCCGTTAGACATGAATCTGATGATTTCAACTGACTTTCAATAACTCGATATAGCCTGCAAGCACTTTATAAGATGTTGATAAACAATCACCTCATTTATAACAACAGTTTTAGTATAACCAATACTTCGGAAATGATTTCAATTTTGTGCTAGGACAAGACTGTATATATAGACTTTATTGGAGAGAATTATGGAATTAATTACTGATGTTTTTAACTATCTCTTGGCTAGGCTAATGACGGTCTAACTTCTTCATTTTCCAATTAATACTTGGCACGATTTCTCACTTTTTAAGTGTATATATTTATTGATTCAAAACAATAAAAAAAGAAAAACACCAGCAAAACCTACCCTTGTACAATGTTGGATGCATTTTGAGAGTACAAAAAATAATAATAATTGTGGGAAATATATGCAGTTAGAACGTAACCAAGCTGAGCTGATACATTACTTGGAACACAGTCAACACGACGCTCCAGAAGTACCCGTTCAATTAATACTAATAGAGGTAATAACTGAAATGTATATAAATACATAATTGGATTTTTTTCTAGAGTCTTGAATCTTTTCTCAAAAAATAAATGCGATATAAAAGAGAAAAAATTCTTTTAAACATCTGAACTACGAGTTACTATTGTCATTATTCCAACCAGCAGATGGCTTAAAAGCACCGACGGGATATCATACTGACATCACGAATTTCTTTTCAAAGGGCTCATCCGCGACATTCACCAACGATTCAAATTTATGCGAAAGGTGCTAGGCGACTAAACAGCCTTGAAAAACAAACAAAAAAATGTGAAACAGCTGACTTCCTCAGCGAATTCCATAATGCCAGCAACATTCTGCGCCAGCTCACACATTTCTAAAACAATATCAAGTCCCTCAGCAGTAGGTAACACACAACTATGACCATCAACAAAATCCTGCACCATCTGAATAAACGATTCACAGCACCAACCACAAAGGACGAGTTGATCATAATATGTACATGATCTGTAATTACATCAAATTGTTCATTAAGTAAATTTGGTAGGTGCTTAATAACCAACGGAGAAAAAAGGACTAAACGAGGACGAAAATGAACAACATATCTAATTAAGTTCCATATCGAAGAATGCTTATTGTAAGTATACAAAATAGTGATGAGTGTGACTTATAAATGAGTAATGTCACCTAAATTTGGTCATGCTTTCTCGAAGTTGTTCACGTGTAGCTCGTTTTTTAAATCGAATTTCCAATGGTTTATTGAAAGAAAATTCAATAACAATTCGCTTTTGCCAAAGTTTTGACAGTTCACGTGCTAAGCGCCTCAACTCCAGTTTTACAGCATCACGTTCCGCACTAATTCCGTATAACAGGAGAGATCTACACACAAAAAAAAATTAATTCTGAACTTTTTTATTGTGGCAATTTGTCGCTAAAATTCACAATTATAAGCAGGAAACTTTTAAAAAAAAATTATTTGGCACTATTCATTGTTAGAGGAGCTGATAAACCAAAGATTACCTTTGATTGCATTCACTTCTGTATTCGGCTGACTGTGGAATGGGTAAATGTATCAACAATCGTTCATGAATTGATAAATCTTCCCACAAATATGGATGCTCGTCAGGCAAGTCAGTCGGTATTGTCACAAGTGGAGGTGATGTCGCTGCTGCTCCCGCTAAAAGCGCAGTAGTTGCTTCACTGGGTTGAGACGTAAATGTTGAAAATAACGTAGATGTATTGGATGTCTGCTGAAATTTTTGTGACTTCTTCTGTAGAAAAAGTAGGCCTACATTATGCAAACTGAAAAACAAAAAATTATTCAAATTGAAAACAACTAAAGGATATCTGAAAGCGTACAAAGAAATTCGCTTTTTGTTTATCTTCTTTCCGCTTCCTGATTTTCTGCATTAATGGTATGTATTCTAACATTTCACCAGTCCGAATCAATTCCTTCACATAGAAATCATGGGAAAAAACACCGGCACGTTGCAATTCAATGAATAGTAACATTAGATTAGCAAACTCTTGACAAAAACGGTCTTTGTCAGTAGTTTCCGGATCCGGCCCTTCTGTCACAAGAAATTCCAATAATATTTCTTGCAGAGTTAATGAACCTACAAAAAATACCGGTTTTTGAAGAGAAAAGGGCTTTAATTACATACTAAATTTTCGAATATATCATTGCATGAATTAATAACATTTAAAAAACAGTTTCACTGCTGAGAATTCATCTGGTATGAGTGTGTCAAACCGGCATTAATACAATAAACGACATTGCTTGTTTCCTCTCGAAGTTAATATAAGGCTTTCACTTATGCAGCGAAGCTAGCAGAAGAAGAACTCAGATGAATTATATAGCTAATAATTTCAAAGAATCAGTATCTCAAATAGTATGTTTCATGAACTAACTCAAAAATATACCAAATTTGAATGTTTTTCGGTGATTAATCCGGAATGCAAGTAACTGAGAGACGAGCATTGCACGATGAGTCCCCTCTCTTTCCATTGTTACTGCCCATTGTAGAAGCATTTTTACACGGATTGCATGTTCGTGCTACAAGGCAACATTTGCATGAAAAATTATAAGACAAACAAATAAAATGAGGCAAAAATTTATAATAAGTAAAAAATGGATAAATTATACAAGAAATATCAAGCTTACCTCAAAGCTTTCTTTGGAGGGTCCATTAAAAATTATTGCATAAATTTTTTCGATGCAGTTTGGTTGATCCAAACGTGCTGCATCAAGTACACCAACAATTTCGAGACATTGCAAAACCATAGCTGCTGTAATAAATGTGAGTGCGTGGATAGAGATAATGATAACAAACAATGAACTGAAAATCAAAGAAAATGAATCTTAAAATCCTTTCTTTTCTTTCTTTCCGCAGAAAGAAATGTAAACAAAAGAAACCTGAAAAATGATCGTGCAAAGCAGCTGATTTAGAAAAACAGATATTGAAGGATATAACTGAGATATAAACAAACCAAAGCCCTTCTTCTGTGCATAATTCAATGACCATTTATTTTCGCACGCACGAGAACGCCGGCGTACCTCAGCCAGTCGAAGCTGAATAAACTCCTGCAATCGCTCAGTGCCGTGACCCGGCGGCAAAGGAAGACTTTCGAACGGACAAGGTAGATGATCCAGTGGTGAACCGCATAACTGGTGAAGCATTGTAGGTGGACGTCCGGGTGATACTACAATACAAAAAATAAAATAAAAAAAAATTTAGTCTGCTAAAATGATTAATGTTTCGAATTTTCCAAACCCTGTTATAATTCATGAATTTTGACAAGATTATAATAACTTGTATTATAAAATTAATGAAGTGGCAAAATTATAACTTCAAAAAGTGCACCTATAATCCATGGTACATGAAATCTATTAAAAACAAACACAGCTCACCTTCATATTTATTCCATATCAGAGCAGCAGGACAATCAATTAGTATAGCATACAGCATACCACAAAGTGTCAAAATTATTGCACGCTGATGAATGCATTGCTGCATGTCATCAAACAGCTCGATACAATCCACCAACCTTAAAACATTCTACCATTTAATAAAATAAGAAAGAAATAATGACATGAACTTACTTTTTTCCTAATCGATAGAAATATAGAAATTCTGAATATGTCGCGTACTTTTTTTTCCCAAGAAATATAATGCAGAATTATTCTTTACCACAATTCAAGATTACCAATAATATTCTATGCGGATATCAATATATAATTCATATGTAACAAAATTAGTTATTCAAAAACTCAAGTATGGGGAAAAATATGACGTCGTTAAACAAACCTGCCTTCCCGCTCCTCAGCTTCGTCTCGATACAATTCCAATCTGTGGCATACCAAAAATGAGCATCTTTTCGATAAAACTATATTCTGTGTAATTTGATCCGTGTATTGACAAATAAATAAAAGAAAAAGACGGAATAATGTGATGTAATGGGATTGATTGCTGTTTGAAGCAATTCCGGATCCTATAATGAGTTCTTAAAAATCACAGTAACTTACTTGACTTGCAGTAACTGACAGCACACAAACTGCACACTTACCATGGTGCAAAAAAGAATGAATCGATGACTTGTCATTTCGACGATTTTCAATGGGCTGCACAAACCGATCATTGAATATGTCCAGTAAGTCCATCAAAAATTCCTGTTTCTCGACCATCCCATCCTGAAAAACGGTCAGGATGACGAATACTCATTTGTAATTTAGTATGTGATTATACTGGTAATTTTTTTTATTGTTTTATTAGTGTTTCAGAATAATTCGCCATGCATTCTAATTTCTAATTCTAATTGTTTTAACGTCTTTTTTTGGTTTTATTCTTTTAATGTTTTAAATTTCGTTTCTTTAAAGGATATTTGAAATTTCATTGAACTGGATTAGTGCCCAGGTAATCAAAATTTATTTATTCGGAATATTGACTTTTTTTCTGACTAATTTTAAATTTCTCCTTTTGGTAAATTATGTTATTTACAACGTTTTTATAAAAGATATATGTTTGGCACATGGATTTTTTATTACGTATTACGATGCTAAATTTTTTGGATTTTTTTTTGATTTGAAAAGAAAGTAGTTTATTCTTAATGCTTTGGTGAATTTAATAAATAAGGAGCATAAATAACCTAAAGAGGCGTGAGTTGTAGTATAACAGAAGAAAACTTCTTTCTATTTTTGAAATTTTTATTTTTTTCGCTCTCGATTCGTTTGGGTCCCAATAAAGTTGGTTATTTGGTCATTGAAATTTGGCAGAGAAACTTGAAGAGAGATATGAGAAGACATGAAACTATTGGATAATTTATACAAATTTGCTAAAATGCATGGTAGAATACACTTACCTCGTAAGCATGTTTACAAATGTACACAAAATGCGGCCACCGATCGGTATAAACAATATTTGATTCTAGTTTGGCGCTGTCGTTCATTTGATTAAGCATTAGTTTTACATATTTCGTGAAAAGTGATGCGAGTTCTGAAATATCAAGGGGATTTCATAAATGAAAGATAAAGCAATTACTTCTTACTCTTCAAATAATGCTCCTCAAACAATTCCACAAACTATAAAAATTTCGCATAAAGCAATCTTAATTAATTAATATTAGCATCAGACACATATGTTTGCAGAACCACTCTAGTGCTATTGTGTATGCTAAAACTAAAAAAAATATCCGAAAAGGTTTGTACCGGAAGCCAATTGGTCAGTAGTGGATTTCTTCTGCTTATTAACGTTGCTACTACATCCTTGACCACCAACAGCAATTACTTTTAGAAACCATAGCGCTCGATTAACCGGTACTTTATAATCACACAAGTATTCCAACGCATCCTCCTGCGATAGCTTTATTTAACAACGATATACTACAAGACATGAATATGAACTTGAACCACCGAATGAAGTCATTTCATCCTTGTTGTCCATTTTATTAATCACTGATAATTATTAACTTATATTTGACTTTAAATACAATTCTATGCAAGTGTTTACAAATAATCGAAACTATTTATCAAAACCTCCAAGATTCCGAAGAACTGCAAGGTAATGGCCTTGAAACAATACTGCAAAGCAGTTAAATACCGTTAATAACTATAGGTGATTAGATAATTCAAGACGCAACCTTTTTACGAAAAAATGGTGGTTTCCTGGCTAGTACTGCCAAAGGCTTGCCATGAGCCAAATCAGTAAACCAGTCGTTCCGTTCCTTTGATTTTTTCGCTTTTTCCTATAACATAAAAACAATCAAAATAATGCCAACAAAATTTTCAGATTGATACACACCTTATAACCTAAAATGATATCCAGCAATTGACAAGCGATAAGATTCAACAAATTGAAGAAATGAGAAAATGTGATGGAAATGTAAGAATTTGAGCAACATGCAATAAAATACTACAATAAAAAATAAAGTTAGAATTTTACTGGTTTTAAAAGGAAATACTGTATGGCATTTGTAGACAAAAGATAAAGCATAAAAGAGCTTACTGCATTATGACTGAACTGTTGGAAATGTATTTGTGTGCTCCCTCCCACGCTGTTTCCTCCGCTTCCGATAGTATCTTTCGTAATAGCACTTCCTGCACGCTTTCTTTCTTTATCAAGATTTGCATTCAGTTCCATTTTTTTCGCCATTATTTGCATTACTAATTGAGCCCCACGTAACATCGTATCATCCAAACGATCTAATCGTGGCATCTAAAACCATTCCTTGTTATCTTACTTCAACAATGATTGCATGATAATTCAAAAGGTCATAATAAGTGTATGTGGGATAACATTTATGCAGCTCGCAAAAAAACCTACACTGCAAACCATTTATTCGTTCCGTTTAATTCGTTTTGATTAAAGTAATTATAATTCAGTTTAAGAATTAACGTAATAGTAAATAATCTGCTATGAAATAATACCTTGACATTATAAACAATTGATTCATGTTCATAAGATGTCACGGCAACTTGATAACCCTTTTTCAAACGATCTGCCCCTAAATTATCTTCTTCCTGCTTTGCCTAAAAAAGATAAGAGATAATTTCGGTGGAAAGAATAACCAGTTATTTAAAAATTGAACACATATAGAACAAACATAAGAAATGATTTTTATAAAGAGCTTGTGATTTGTGATTATATATGCTAGAAAACCTGCACCACAGCAGAACATCAGAAACATGAACAATAACTACTACCGTTTCATGCATTATGATAAAGTTCGAGATACAGCAAAGCTTCATTTTGTTTTTTAATTGCAATTTAGATTCATAAAAAGAAAATTTAGCAAAGCAAAAAAGCTAAATTTAACTAACATCTTGCGGATAAACATCAGGTGGTCCCAGTCGGTTTCTCTTCAGGGCTCTCCTTTCAGGTGTCTGATAATGCCATGAGATCACGTTTAAACTTTTCATTCCTTTTTTATCCTCTAATGTTCAAATTCTTGCCATCATTTCTTGTATGTTGTAAGATAGATTTTATTAAAAGTATACGATAACATATTAAAATACTCGACAATCAAAAATAAACAATAAACATCCGAAGTCGAAAATAAACGTATTATTTGAAAAAACATGCATGATTTAATTTCCCATTTATTGAAAAATTTGTATTGTCAGAAAAGACATAAAATATTTAAAGAAAAAGTCAAAATAAATAAGTTACACCTATTCTCTAAAAATGAACGTGCCAGTTAAGGGATAAGCGTGAAACAAATATCATCTAAAACCAATGTAGATCTTGAAAAAAATATGTAAATTCTTTACGAGATAAGTTCAGTCTAATATAGAAATATACGTGAAATAAATGAGTCGCACGCCTGACTTCACCTCAAAATCACGGAAGTCATCAATTGTATTGATGTCTAATTCCGGATTATGATTGTTGCATTTCGACTACGTGCATCAAATGCTGCAACGAAATGGCGCAAAATACTTTTAATGTTTTAAGTGTGAGAAAGTTTTGACGTTTCACACGCAAGATAATTTGAACGTTTTTCGTGCAAGATAGTTTTGATGTTTAGAAAACTCAGAGTAATAAGAATGTTACTGCATACATTATTCTGGGTCGAATTTTGTAATAACATTATCGGTATGACAATGCGTAACATATTTGAGTGACGTAAATCACGTTCATTATTTGCATAATTGTAAAATTTGAATTAATTAATATGAAATATATAAGTACTCGAAATGCCGAATCATTTCATCATTTTTCTTTATCAATTTTATGATAGAAGGTTTATTCGTTATGCTTAATTCTGCAAGGGAATTACAATCTTATCGATTATCACCGTCCACGACAGATTCTCATATTTTAGATGACACACCGTTACTGGTGCCATTACTTACTCATATATCTTTTTGATATTCATGAAATATAAGCAAGAATATGTTATTTGAGATTTGAACTAATGGCTAAATTAATCGGGAATGAAATCCTACCTCAACACTTGTGAATTTTGTTCGAAAAAAAATTGGCCAAAAAGATATGAGTAAATGTGATGCAATAAATATGAGTCGGATATCGAAATATGAATACGAAAATATCTATCGGAATGAAGATAAGGAAACTGATAGTGATAATGGGAACAAAAAAGAGGGAAAATAGTAAGACTGCAATCTTTCTCGATGATAATCAGTAAATGACCGTGCATTTTACTGATTCATCCGCCTGATCCGCTTCATACTGTAGCAATTTAATTTCAATTATTTCCTGATGATAGCATTTGACAGGTATCACTTTCCTTGAAGAATTAATAAATAAATAATAATCAATTTTTTTTAGTCACAAAAAACGAAGCCAGAAAATGACAGTGAATTTAATGCAAAAGGGAACGTGCAGAAAAGTATGAAAATTTTGAATGAAAGCATTAGCATAACAGAAAGTGTAGATTCTGAAACTACAAGTAGTGCAAAAAATACCGAGCAAGTGAGTGCTTTTTTTTCAAATTTTATAGGACATAATTGAGAGAGAGAAATGTAAAAGAAGGAAGACAAGAGGAAATACCGAAGTTTGGGAAAAAAGAGTGCTAAATTTTGACAACAAAAGGAAAAAAATTGAAATTTGTGGATTCTCGAAATGTTTGCACTCCAAATTGTTATTTCTCATGAAAGTTATGCCTTTTGCAAGACCGATAAGAACAAAGAGAGATGATAAATTGAGTGAGAAAATGATAAGAAAATAACCTAAGATTGCTAGCATTCTTGTTTCCTGACATAGTTCTGGTTAGTAATAAAATATTTTTTTTTTACAGTCACTAATTACAATGGAATCATTTACAGCTATCGAAGATGATACGGTTGAAAAGAAAGAGGTAATGAGGTTAAATTATAATAAATTAGCACTTCATTTAGCGATTTTGCAAATTACATTTAAAAAATTAAAAGAATTAAAAGTAATTTAGTAGAAATCAATTTAATAAAAATTAAAATGAATCAGAAACAAATTATTTTTTTTAGTTTTAGTTTCAATTCATTTTAATTCTTACTAAACTGATTCGTTTTTGCGATTTACTTTACAAAAAAAAATTTGTTCTTATAGCATACAATCAAAAAAAGCCATTGTTCAGCAACAAAAATTGTAAGTTATTGCACAGTAATTTTTCATTTTAACATTATTTTCAAGTCTAGCTAGCAAATTTTCTTACTCTGAATATAATAAATATTACTAAAAGATAATTAACACTATGCTAATCAGTAGCAGTAAATTTTTAAACAAATACACGTGATCACAAATTACCTTATTATGAATTTATATTTATTTGCTAAAAAAATCGTACCAGTTACAAAAATCATAATTTAATTGCAATATGTATATATGCACTCTGATTTATTTGTAATTCTGTTGAACATTTTTTTTAAATAGCATAATTAGTGTTTATTATAAGCTGATACTATCTGAGCTGAAATAAAATTTCATGTTTAGCTTTTAGAACTATCAGATCGGAGATTAATCATACAACTAAATGCTATTTTCTAAAATTTCCCTGCAATTCTTTCACAATATTCTTAATTATTCGAATTTAAATTTTAGGACAACTCATCTGTCATATCGTTAAGTTCATTCTCAATTTCTTCTCGACTACGAAAACATGATGATCATTGCAGAAGGTAAAAATCATCGTGCAAATTAAAATTTATTTTGAAATGAATGAACCAGTGAATAATATTTAAAATGTAATGGTTAAAATGATATGAATTGATTTTTTTGAAGCAATATGAGAAAATGGACAAAGGGAAATAATGCATGAAGGACAGAGATGATTTGCTGGCAGAAATCAATTTCAACTTATTTAGGTCAAATTTCAATAAAACTTTAAAATGTGATAAGAAGAAAAACTGCTGAAGTAAAAGGAAATGATTCTAAACATACAGCTATTCTATTTAATTACTTGAAAAAATGATTTCACTTTAATTTATTGATTTACTATATAAATTTAGGGAATATCGGAAACATGTGTGGCATGCCCGAAGCGAGTTAAAAAAGCACGAAAATAGGAAGGATGAGAGAAAATTTCTGGAACTTTTGGATGAATATAAGTAAGTCTCATAGTTCTCTTTCTTCATTTGAATTGTCATTGGGTAGTTTTTTTCTTAATTTATCCTCTTATAAAATAAGAGGATTTCAGTGAATATGTATTAAAAACAATACAGAAGTTAAACTATTTCAAAATATCAAAATAGTAATCATATCGTATTATAAAAATAATTTTATATTATGAATATTCTATACATTTTTCTTTTGACTCAATATTTAGCTTATAAAAAGTTAATATACTTATTGGAATAGAATTTTGAAATGAATTTATACTTCTTAATCAAATGTATTATTAAATTTAACCCATATCTTATCAGCAGCAAAATTCATATCAATACTACAGTATTGAACTTTAAAGAAAAAGTGAACGTATAAAATATTACAAATGTACCATATCAATTGATATTTATATTTGTATGTAATGAACAATTAAAAAAATTTCAATTTTAAATTTAGACAAAAAAAATTTGTTTTGAATTGCATATGCAAACGAACACGCTGGAGTTGGTTTAATAATCTATGGGGAGTTGTTACAAATATTTTTCGTTTCATCCGACAATTTATATGGTGCTGTTGTTGTCCACCCATTTTAGGTTACTGTTTAAATAAGGTAAATATCAATTGTTTGATTCTTTTTGTTCCTTTACACTTTTTAGTTTTTATTAATTAATTAGCACATATTCATTCAGATTTTCATTCACTTTCATTTCATTTAATTAATGCGATTGTATATTTGATTGATGAAGTTATTTTATTTGCTTCTTTGTTTAATTTAAATTTAAATATTCATAATATTACATATATCGCTCGGTTATTTCAGATAGCATTTTGGCCACCACCACGTGAATATTACTTCTTTATTGATGATAACACACAAAGTATTGGTAAAAGTGATAAGGAACCATTAACCCGACAATATATTGTTCGAAAAGCTAACAAGTAATTCATAATTTTTTGCTAACATTGTCTAGAATTTCGTTTACTTATCAACTACAAGTTTGCACTGAATATGACATTACTATCAAAATTAGTAAAAGTGTCATCATAAGGTAAGGTCAATAAGTTTATCGTGAAAAATTACGGGATCAGTTTTGGAATGTCTTATCTTCCTTTGCTTTAATATTTCTTTCGTTGATATTTCAACAATGATAGATTTATTATAATAAAATTAAAGAATTGGCTACAAGCATATGTTTGCATTCCGAAATTTTATTGAAATTAAAGGATATTTCTTCTGGTCTTTGTCTAAAATCAACAGATATCTCTAATTCTTTTTTGCACTCTCTAAATAAAGCTTTAATCATTAGAAAAGAAAAGCAATGCTATCACTTTCATAAATTATTTTTGCATTTCAGTAAATTTAAATTTTGAATTATAGAAATTGCCTGAAACGAAAAGATTGGAGATTTGGTTTTGAGCATCAATGTGCTGCTGAAATATTTGGAATCGAGTGTTTTGTTACTGAAACAGAAAAGAAGAATGTTAATTGTGTTTTGTCTTTGTTGAAATTTTAAATTTTCAATACAGATTGTTAAACAGTGCTAACGAATTCGATGTCGCAGGCTATTTATCATTTAGTAATGATGAAATGATAATTTTAGCATATCGCGTGTGTATTTGTCCGAAAATCAAGACCGCGTTACACGTTGTTGTTTTCACATCCAAATGGCAGTGATATATCTGATCATCTTGTTGGATTACCTAATTTGCATGATGCAGCAAGGTTGACAAATGTATTTTAATATATTTCTAGTGAATGTTAATAAAAATTTAGCACAAATTATCTCTTGCTGATAAGTGTTTGATCATATGACTTAGTATGATCCAAAGTTTGCCAGTTAAATATAAACTTCTTGACATAACTTAGATGTAAGTCAGTTTTACCAACTAGTATAAAAACTTTTCCATATTATACTATGATCTGTCAAAACATTTAATTTGATTCAATTATTGCTAAAACTATAACTGTTGCCTTTATCCGTAAGAAAATATTTTTGTTGAATTTTTTTATTTATTATCCACTTGGGACATTATAGTTATTTAATTTGTGATTGATTATTTTTTAAAACAATAATTTTTTTCCATTATAGATTCTTTAATTGCAATATATGTTCATACGATTATAGCGGTTATGGTATTAGCGAAGGTAATCCAAGTGAAAAAAACATGTATTCGGATATCAGCGCTGTCTATAAAGTATTTCCTATTAGTGTTATCGACTTTTGCTACGCATTTTTGAATATCATTCAAACAAATAAGCCTTGCACTAATTTGCTATCTTTTTCATATATCTGCTAATATTTGTTCAGTTAACTTGCACAGTGATATTTTATAGTATCTATTGGAGGATTTATCTATTCCGGAAGCAAATATCATCCTATGGGGTTACAGTATCGGTACGGTTGCATCGATAGAATTAGCAAAACAAGCCAGTAAACTTGCTGGCTTAATACTTTTGGCACCAGTAGCATCGATTATACGAACGATATGTTGGAGGAAATGTTGTTGGGATCGAAGTGAACAGTGCGGTCGTTTAGCTGATTGTTGCAGTGATCGATTTAATAGCGTTAAAAAAGTTTCTTTTTCGATATAGCTTAAAAATTTATGGATATGCAAAAAAGGTTATATCATACAATCTTATTTAAAGATAGCCTAGTAGCCTAGTAAGATTACAATAGATCATTTTGATAGACATACGTCTTAGTAATTATTGTCTTGCATATTTTCTAACTTTTGCAACAGCATATTACGATTTTTATTTATAGTTTTGCTTAAATCCGCTTAACGAAATTAGTGCGAACTAATTTGCATATTCAAATTAGCATAAATTAAATCTTTTGTTTAGCATTAATAAAAAGTGTCTATCCTTTTTATTAGATTGGTGAAATTAAAATGCCAACACTGATAGCACATGGAGCACAAGATATGATTGTAGCAATTGAGCATGGAAAAGCATTATATCAATTATGCCCTGGGGCTGTAAAGCCATTATGGATACCAGATGTTGGCCATAATAATCTTGAAAATAGCACTTTATTGTGGCACCGAATGCGAAAGTTTATTAACAGGTTGATAAGCACTTAAATTTTAATTTCAATAATTTAAAACTTTTGAGAAATTTTTCCCAGCAGTTACTTAACAACATTTTCTCCTTTTTATTACAATTTTTTTTCACAGAATTCAAATCAGGTAAGAATGAAAAGGCATGAATGTGTAAGAAATGCAGAAAGTCAAAATTTTAAAAATTAAAAATATACAGATATTAAATTAAACATGAATTAATTTCAGGGAAGCACGACCACCATTGCAACGAAAAGTCTTCCAAACAACATACAAAAAGCATATTAAAGATAGAAAGCATTTATAAAATGGAATCTAAAAAGAGATAAGAAAATAAATTTAATGAAAATCTGTAATTCTGATTATGAATTTGTAATTAATTACATTAGTACCTTATTTTTCCTTCATGTCATTTGCATTCTTTACCAGATAAAATTATTCATTTTTTAACAAAATTTGTGAAATGAATCCTAACAAATTTTCAAAATTGAGAATAGAACAGTATAATTTCTTTAACTTATTTTTTTTATTCGTTTTCAATGTGTCATGTCATGCAACCAAATAGTGCAAAATTGATTTGAATTGTTTAGCAATTATCACTTTGCTCTGCAATTAATCAAAAAATTCTCTTCCATTTATTTTTTATTAAATTCTCAGTGAAATATAAATTTATTTGAATATTTCAGTAATAATTATTGCAAAACATGTAATATTTTATGCTACTATTTGACACTAAAATTAAAAGAATTCAACGATTGTGGCCTAAATGTTCGACAGAACCGGAGAATATAAAAGTTTATCATATTGTACCAATCATAGTCGTCTTATTTGGTTTTATTTCATTTCTAGTAAAATGAGTCAGTTCAAAATCATTATTTCAATTTGTACTCAGACTCAATTAGAATCACGTCGGCTACGACGTGATTCTGATAAAGTTCGGCTACGACGTGATTCTGACAAAGTTGGCGAGGATGTCAAACGTTTGGCAGCAAATGAATGTGCTCGACGACGCTGGCGTGGTATAATCACTAAATATTCTGATATTCCCTGAAATAAACTAATTGCTGTTAAAATTTAAATTTCGTAATAAGTTTTAATTTAATAGCATGCAATTGAATAACAAAGAATTGAAGAACTCAGTTATTCTTAATTGTACACTAAAACAAAAAACTTACTGATGGCGATGTTGATGGAGTAGAAATATCAATAACTTCAGCAGTATGCAAAGCTTCATCCATTAAATCAGGTGTGAACTAAAGTAATTAAATCTGAAATTAATGACAGCCAGAAAAAAGAAGTCATCCAAAACATTGCTTTACTGAAGTAAAGTATTGGATGTTTCTTTTTATTCTTATCTTTATTTTTATCTTTTGGTTATTACAGCAAGAAATTTATATTTTTTGGCTATATGTTATTTATGAATGAGTGATTAATTATAAGCGAAAAAAAGACGGAACCGGAGCGACTTGTGTATCCCATACGACGAAACTGACCGGTTCATCGTCTTCCGCTTCCGGGTCATCATCTTCCATTTGATTATATATTGTCTGCAACGTATCCGCCGACATTATCACCATAAATTTATCCTGCAAACAATTTTCATCATCATTTTTATCATTTATGTCCTTATATATTAAAAAAATTCCGCGACATCTAAAAGATAAAAAAATGTCATCAGTCATTGATTTTTGTTTAACTTACATCTGTATCGTAAGTAAATGCCATTTCAATGTTTATTCACGATTTACAGAAATTTTCCAAAATCTGAAATACATGAAAACAAGCGTAATGTTTAAAAATATATTTATTGATTATTTCATTTAAACTTACATAATCGATCACCATATCTCATCCTGAATGTTTCAAGAAATTTTGTAATAGCATTTCCTTACAACGTTATGGATTACTTAATCATTCTCGATCGTACAAAAGACATGATTAAGTCAAGCGGATTAAGTACCAACCGCCTAAGTGCGAGCAGAATAATAGAAATAGAAGTTGTTAAATTTTTTTCAAAAATTTAAACTCATTTTTGAATAAAATTCAAAAAGAAAAATTATGAAATATAAATTTATAATTCTATTTGTCACATTTTTGATCATTTTATATCAATGGTTATGCTAAGGCTATGCCTTCTCATTACTTTTATTACAACCATTCAATCAACATCACTTCAAGTAATTGGAATTATTGAAAGGAAAATTTACGCAAGTTTTTCTTTAAATATTAATATTTTAATTGCTTTGAGTTGAAAAATTTTACAATGAAATAAAAAGACGATGAAATAAATCAAATTGAAACGATATGAAGCATTGTAAGTAAAATAATTAAAAGTAAATTAAATATTGTAACAATAAGTTAGAAATTTTTTGTTTGATGTATGAACGATGGATTTGCTGATTTATTTATTATAATAATAAGCATGAAAGATAGAAAAGAGAGTTGGATTTTTAGAAGTCGATTTAAAAATTGTATACTTGTCCAAACATTGGGAAAAATATGAAATTATTATAGATCATATAAAAGAGAAAAGTTTAAATTGAGTAATTTAATAAGAGCGGACAATCAAATAGCAAAATTAAGCAAAAATAATTAATTAAGTATTAAATTCATGTTATTAAAATAAAGATTATTCATCATATCGTCGATTATAATGGCATAAACATTGATGTTTGCGCTTCATATGTTATTACTTTCCGAATTCAACATTTTTCAAATTGATTTTTAACAAATCACTAAATGCAATTATAATGTTTGCCGGAATGCTAACAACCATAAATAATATTCATTTAGGAAACGGAAATAAACGAATTAAAAATGGCTCTAAATGAATGTTGCACGGAATGCGCTAAACCGCACGTATCATTTCCCGTTAGCTCAATATATATCATTTGTAAATGTTATAATGATTATATGATAAATTCGAATCGTATTGTAATTTTCCACTTGACAAAAGTCAATTTTACGGTATAATACATGTTTTATTTTCTTACTTTACGTATTTATATGTAGTTTCTTACTTTTTTACAGTATGCATATGTTTCTTTACTTTGCATAATATTTTATCAAGATTTGAAAATGATAATATAACAAGTGAGAAAAATGTTAAAAAATTTGATTGACTGACATTAAATAATTCAATTCTCCAAACATTTAATCATTAGGAAATTAATAAATTATTAGCACAAACTTCTTCAGTAGATATACTGCTATATTTGTACGATTAAATACAAATGTAATGTTTTTTATTTCTTTAGCATGAAGTATGCAATGGATATTTGGATAATGTTGAATTCAACGAGAACACATTGCAGTTGTCTGTAAATTGCTGTTTAACAATTAATAACGAATGTTCCATCTTTAGAAGTAACGATCATAACAATAAGGTATTGAAGCTTGCATTAGAAAGGATTAATAAGTAGGGCATTATCAGAAGATTGAAAATTTTCTTACTGATATGAGAAAATAATTAATGCATTCAGTTTCGATCATTTGATCAAGCTTTCGATACCGCTTACAATTATGTCAAAAGATTACGAAAATAATTATTACTTCAGCTATTTCAAATCATGATTTCTCTTCAGATTATTATATTCTTACATTCTGTCTAAATCATTTGCAATTTCTGATAAATGAGAATTATTGAGCAGAATGAGGAAATTTAAACTTGACTAGTGCAGTTTTAATCTAAAATTGAAATGATTAAATGGCATCCTTTGAATAGACATCGACATATGTCATAAAAATATTTGTTATAAATTATGATTTCAAATTTCATTTGGAAGAAGCAGCACGAAATGTCGAAAAAGCTACAAGTATTGAAAATTTTTTCTTTTAATTAAATAAAAATGATGTCGGGATTGTTTTATAGATATTAACTTCATTAGACAAATATTTATTTAAACCGATCAGGAATTGATAAATGAAATTACCGAATTTTATGTTAATAAAATAGAATATTTGCTAGCATCTTATTTATCTTATTTATAAATTTCAAAACTTCATGAATCCGAGTGATTGTTATTTCTATAATTTGACTAAAGATTCAAATTGGTTTCATACCATAAAATTACAATCATAAATTTCTCTAGAAAAACAAATTAATGATAAAATTTAGAAGAATAATAAAATGATGTCGTGTATTTGTATTTTAATAGCAATTTAATTAAATTCAATGAAATTTAAAGGAGCGATGAGAAGTGCATGGCTTGTTTTTGGTATAATTCTCATAATACTAATATTACTCTTACTCACTGATGTCTTCATCAAATGTAGACGTTATTTTAAGGTTTAAAATTTTAACTCATTTGATTAAGCATGCTGTTTTCCTTTTGAAAACTTTTCAGTTCCTTACATTTAAAATCAAATTTTGAAATTAAGTACCACGTATTTTTTTCAATTTCAAAATTATGTAAAGAATTCAGAAACATTTAAGCATTCCAAATATTGACAGTTCAGAAATTAATAAAAACACCAAATGGTATTTAAGTAAAAATAATGAATGATACCATCTAATTTCTCTGATTTAAACTTCATTTCTTAAATATTTGTCTCTTAATTGAACAATTAATTGAACTGATATTAGAGAAAAGTGATTTTGTTTCAATTTCTTATTAATATTCCAACTTTTATTTTCCTGTAGACTGTATAATTTTTCATAACTTTTTCTTTTTTACAAATTTCAATGTTTTAAAAAATTAAATTTCAGCAAGCAAATTTCAATGAACCGATATTACCAATATTATATGATAACGAATAAATATGATATTCATTACTTTGAAAATTTCATTTATCGTTGATGTATCAGATGTTATCAAATATTAAAATGGAAGTGGGGTAATTAATTACTGATTAACCGTCAGCAATTAATTGAAACTTTGCAAAAATTAGAAAAATAATAAATTGTTTAATCATTGTAATGTGTGCACATATTTATCATAACTTATCATTACAAATGAAAAGTAACGAAGTAAATGTGATAAATCATTGTTTAGGACTAAGTTAACAATTAAAATAATGGTTGTTGCATTTTGCAATATAGGAAATTTAAGGAAAAAAAGCCAACAAACTCATAATTTATCGTCATTTCCTGTTAACATAATCATCATATCATATGAAATTATATCTCATTTAAAATAATTCTTTCTAATTTGCAATGAAATTTAAACTCATAAATATGATAATCGTTTAATGCGATTTTTTTTTTTTTGTTTTACAACAGTTATTATAATTGGAAGCTATAAATGGGATGTCTGCAGCATGTAAATGCATTTTAAACTTTTCGTTCATCGATTCACCGAACGTTATATGAATTTGGATTGCTGACATTGCAATTTGTCCAAAACTTTTCAAAATTCTGATTTTAACACAGTGACATTTTATTCAGTTTTTTTGCTTTACAAAACGTTATGTAATGCAAATGTGCCACATGCAAATTATATTCGATTTCATCGTTGCATTTTGTTGCACGTATATTTGCCATTTGCTTCAATACGAATTAAATTACTAATAAGGTG
Source organism: Acanthocheilonema viteae (assembly GCA_900537255.1). Lineage (NCBI taxonomy): Eukaryota > Metazoa > Nematoda > Chromadorea > Rhabditida > Onchocercidae > Acanthocheilonema > Acanthocheilonema viteae. The sequence continues at coordinate 29,276 of UPTC01000580.1, forward strand.
CAAATTTTAGTCTGAAAAAAAAAAGCAAAATTGATAACAATAATTTTTTTCATCTTCTAAATTCACTGCTACAAAGTTAATAATTTTTCAAACATCAGAAGCGTTGATTGTAAAAGTAAAATGATATCGGAAATAGAAAAATAAAATTAAAATGTCATTTTAAAAATGTGTAACAAGTAGCACGTAGAAAATCTCACAATTTCCATTATTTTTTTTTAGAATTTTATGGCAAATGACTAAATGACCATCTTCGTTCAGGAAATGATGGATAGAAATATCCTCGTGATTGTTGAGATCGCATATTACGAAATGAATTCATTAAAATTGTTCTACGAGTATGACGTGGCCTGACGATACGGTTAATGAGAGAGACGTTTTGAAATGGATTGAATTGCAAATGTCGTAGTGCTTGATATGATGACATTGATGGCCAACTATGCAAATGTTGTGAAATATCATCAGTATTATTCTGCAAATTTCAACAATTTTGAATCAAAATGAAGAAAAGATATATCAAAACCGCACCTTAAATTATATTTAACTTGTTTGAAAGAAATAAAATGTATGTAATATTTGAATAAATGATAAAATTCTAATCCAAGTTTAAAAATTTTATTTTTTTTCTTAAAAGCTTCATGTTGTAATTATAAAAATGTAAGCACAATTTTAAAAAATTCGATTATCTAGTTATTTGATATAATATGTTGCATGCAGATAATATGATTGAATACAATCTAGCAATTACTCATCATATTTATTGAAATATTTGAAATGAATTTTAAATCTTTACTATTTGTACATTTTGCTTTTAGGAGATGTATGTAAAAATAAATAAGAAAAATTATTTTAAAATTTAAGAATTACATCTGAAGTAGTTGTCCAATCCATGACATCATCAACAACGACTGCTTCTGTATTATCAGTTGATCTGTAATACTTATTTACTATTCCCTAAAAACAGTTGCAATTGGCAAAAAGTCCGGAAAAAATTTTTAAAAATTAAAAATAAAAGAATAAAAATATTGCAATTGCTTACATATTGCTATAATTTATTTTTTAGAAGCTTTTATTATTTACTTTTGCAAATTTTTATCTTAATTTTGCATATAAGGTAATTATGAAGAGTAGCAATTCAATGATTGTGGCATATTAAAATCAGAATTTCTGACAAATGTGATAAAATAAGATCATAAAATATTTATATAACAAATTCATCACAATGTCAATTCTCGTAAGACATTATAGGTTTAAGTACCAAACTTATGATTGCTTAGAAGAAATTATTGCCTTAAATTATTTTAATGATCTTTATGAACAAAGAATTCGAAAGAGGTCTAATTGTTTACACTACTTGTAAACAATAAAATCTATTACAGAGATTAATTTATTTAAGATTTAATGATAAAATAAAAGTAATTAATTCCGTAAATTTTGCGTAGAATTAGTCAAAATAAAACGGCTAATATAATTTTGAATAGCGTATTTATGAATTTGATATGTGAAAGGTAGTTTTCACTAACATTTTTAGTACTTAGCCATTGCTAGAAAATTTAGTTCATCTTTATTTTCAGTGATGAAAAACAATCCGTTATTATTTGTCTAATTATTAAATGATAATTGTTAAATCTTAATTTTATATTATTCTAGGAAAATTCGATGTTTTATAATCACGCAAATAATTCATCCTTCATCTATATAAAGTTAGGTCAAAGTTCACATCATCTCATGTGTAAACATAAAGAGGAACAAAACTAATACAAATGCTACAGTTGAGATAGGTGAAATGGAAATGATCGAGGATTTAATTATCCGAAAATGAAGTGCTTTTAAATAATTGATTCCATGAAATAACTTTGCTGAGTCATTCCTAAATCGGTCACATTTCTACTTCTATTAGCTAACCTATATTGAGCGTTTTGTCTTTCAGTATCATCCGTTAGTTCCTGTACAAATTCATTCGGATCCATGGCATTATCATCACCCCAATGATCAGTATGGTCATGTACGTGTAGGAATTCATCATCTGATGATGATAACATCTCTTCATCAGTTTCATAACTTTCCGCGTTGTTTTCAGTCCAATCGCTTCCACTATCTGAAAATATTTATTAAAATATCAAATTTCTTCTAAAAATAATATGTTTCCAAGCTTATCCATTATTGCTTATCATATATTTAAAAGGGAAGACTTGAAAATGGTAGGAAGAAATATCAAAACATAATAATTCAAAAAAGTTTTTTTTTTTCCAGACACTACTAAAAAATTTGATCTGATGGTGGTGATTTCAAATCATTTAGAATTAATAAAACTAAACACTTAACCTATTGATTACGATCATTTTGGGAATTTAACCTATGATATATCATGAGAGAAATAATATATTTTCATGATTGAAAAATTTTTTTAGCGTTTTCAGAAAATTTGTAGTTAGGTCAGAAGAGATAAGCTGTGCTGCAAAATTGATTTATCAATTTTCCGATGATCTAAGCGATTATGTTTGGGTAACAGTTTCGAGAAATCCCAAATGTTTTATTCAAAAAATCAAAATAAAATGTAAATTATAGAAAAGTCTAAAATTTCACAGATAATCATGCAAGTATGATGAAAAGTTAAAGTGCCAAAAAAAATTGAATTTTGACAAATTTAACGAAAATTTATTCTCCTTTCCGAAATAAATAGACTAACATAACTCTTTGTATGGCAGAATGATGAATCTGACTCCTTTGACCTCTCTGTTATCATAATTTTACATTTGAACTGACAAGTTGTGATTTTTTTTGAATTCTATTAATGCTTAAGTTGATTTCAAGATATCTCAAGATAAATTCAAGCCATTTATATTATTCATTTATTTTTTGCTTTATTATCAGATTTTATGAGAATACATGCGGAATACATCCTACTTTTCTTTTTTCCTCGATTGTTGCTGAAATTTATCTTTCTGCTACAATTGAAAAATGATTCCAATACGCTACTATCAGGAAAATGCTCAAGAAGATGTGTAATCTTTATCACATCCTAACCCGTATCTCATGATCATAATTAACTTTTATAAAGGATGAATTTGACCTGAATTGTTATTATCATTATCATCGTCATCTATAGGCATACGTTGAACGCGTATTAATTCTCTATTATCATCAGGTTTCACTTCGTGTGTAATTCCGCCACCACGTAATTTTAAAAAATTTGTCATCCGGTCTAACAAATTATTCATCCATTATATTAAAATTAGTATTTTTTTCTAGTTACGTGAAAAAAATAAATTATCAAAAATTTCTATCAAATACATAAATGTAGAAATAATTCAATCTTAACAACTTTTTTTAGTTAGAAAAAGATTTTGCAATTATTTTTTAATTAAATTCATTTAACTAATCTTTGCTAATAATCCTAACCATGACAATATCGATAACAATTCTTACAATTTCCAGTTATGAAAAAATCATTTCTAATTTCGTTTCTAGCATAATAT
>UPTC01000581.1:10935-32750 GCA_900537255.1 Acanthocheilonema viteae
TGTGTGTGTGTGTGTGTGTGTGTGTGCGTGTGTGTGTGCGTGTGTATGCGTGTATGTGTATGTGATGTTCTGCATGGAAAACAACAGCAATGAACAGAAATTGGGGTAATGAACATTTAATTGCAATAGTGGTGGTAGTTGAGAGAGGAGGAAGAAGATAAGAAGAGAAAGTGAAGAAGTAATAAGAAGAGGAGGAGAGGTCAACATTGCTACATTGCTACAGGGGCAGTGTTGATCTCTCCAATTCCTCTTTTTCCTCTTTTTATAACCTTAACTGTAACTTCAACGAGATACACATTTTCAGATAGGGACTATCATTATTTCTTTCAATTTTTAATTCGAAATATTTGTAATATATTAATTTATTTATCTTAGTAATAGATTAAAAACATAGTTAAGTACATTCCCGCAGTTTTTCCTTATCTGTTAACACTATTGCCAGGTAATCATTAAAATAGATCAATAAATTGATAGTATGATTCAAATATTTGAGAATAATTTAAAAAATTTTTCTTTTGAAGAATAATTCTTCTTTACTGTAAAATTAGACTATCTTAGTTTATTCAAACTCACTTTATTCAAACGCAACTCAATTCGGTCTAATTTAGCCCCCTCGGTTTAGTTTTTAGTTAAAATGAAGTTAATTTAATTTCACAATATAATCAATCCTCCGTTGTATTGCTCTTTTTTGTTGTTAATGAATGGGTAAGTGAAAGAAAAAAGAAGAACGAAATGACCTTCAAATTTTTCTTCGAAACATTAACAAAGCGGGAAAAAAAATGTAAAAATAAAATTAATTCGATACACCGAATTTGCAGATTTTTCTTTCAATTTATTTTTTTGTCAGTAATGTGTAACAAAATCGAATTGTATTGGAAAACTGAAAGTAAACATTACAATCGATCAATGTGCCTATTGAATTGTATTAAAAAAATCTTTTTCTTTTTTATCAATTTAATTTTAAAAAATGGGAGAAAAATTTTACCACAAACATTTTCAAACTTGAATATCTTGAAAAAAAACCGATACTATTCAGTGGGAGTTGATTGCTTATTAAATAGAAACTAATTGATAATAAAATAATTGGTTGATTAATTATTTGCTCACATATCACTTACATTATTTTATAATTACTTGTTATTCCTTAACTTACTATGCTTTTTCCCATTTTCTTACCAATTCAACCCAAAAAAAAGTTGGAAAACTCGAAGATTGTATGAAAATGATCGAATGTCAAATATGTTAAGTAGGGTATGACAATGATGTCATACCTATTGACTGCTGAAAATTAGGCAGTTCCAATTATCAATATTTAATCAACGGATGGATGAAATGAGATTCAGCAAACCATTAGCATTGAATTTTTCTTTTTTTTTGATAATTAAGCTAGATAATTGTCTTATTTCTTGAAGTACTGAATCAGGAAAATAATCGCACAGAAACTAATCAAAATAATCGCACAGGAATAAAAAAGATTTAGAAAAGTACACGCGAGCTATTTTAACGAATATTTTACAATTTTTGCATACAAGTATGTATTTATATCGAATTCTAAATGTTGACATAAATGATTCACTTTTAAATTTATAAAAAAAGCAAATTTTGTTCATCCTTCTTCCTTCAACAATATCATTGGCTCAATAAAATAAGATATTCTTTTGATAACATGATAATTCTGACTCGCAATAATACATAAAGCAAAATAATAATTTATATGTACGGATGAGATTACACTAAACAGATAAATAAGTAATAGAAAAGAAAATATAAGATGGAATACTATTCCAAAAATTCTTTTCAACTTTTCAGCTTCCCGTTTTTTCTATTTTAAATTGTAAACTTCAACTTCAAAAAAATACTGACAGCTGCTGTTGGTATAATTCACACGCAACAGGGAAAATGACGAAACAAAAAAACGAAAAAAAAAAAAACGATGAGCAATACAATAAACCATTTGTATAAAAGATAAGATTTTATTTAAAAAGAAATTTTAAGAATTCGTCAGTTTCATTCATCTATTATTAAATAAAGTTCAACGAAGAAAGTACAATATAATAAAATCCGATTTTTCATTTTTCATTCACTTTACCAAATACGTTTTGATGCAATAAAGCTTAAAATGATGAAAATTTTCATTTTCACGAAGTTTTTCATTTCAATGCAACATTTGCTTCACATCACAGTATTCTTGTTTTGAAGAGAAAATACCATAAAATTAAAATCTTATTTTAAAGAAAAAAGCAAACCAAATCTACGTTATGACAATTTTTTCCTACTGAATGGCTAACATTGCAGTATATAAATGGATTTAAATTCAACGAAACCTTTTGTTTTGTGTTCACTTACTTTGAACAGATAAACGAATTTTTTTCTTCAGGAAGAAAACAAATTGAAAAAATTCTCTCATTCCATTAAACTAATTTGATATTTCTAACTAGAAGAGATAGCAGAGACTTTGATAGCAACTACCTAGAGCTCTTTTCTTTTGTAAAATATTTCAGCACCACCACCACCATTACTAGAAAACGCGCTGGGCCGACCGATCAATGGAACACACATTTGGCCCTATCAATGCATCAGCTCTTCTTGCATCCAATTTTCGTCCAGTTTTCTCTTAAATTTTTCATCAAATAATTCTCCCTTTCCCCTTGGTTAACATAATTTTGTGTACTGTAAAAAGATGAATTGTTATTATTAATTAATTTATTTATACGAAATATAAAACCCTCAGTGAGAAGTATTCCATCATACAATGCAATTTGATAACGGTTTATTCAAAAACAAAGAAAAATTCCTAAAAGTAAATAAAAATTTGCAAAGAAATTGTAATGACAGCACTGAAATATGGAACATGCAAGTTCCATAAGTGACCCAGAAAAGAAAAAAGGATCACGGAAAATATGTATTTTTTTATATACAATGAACGACATGAAACTTTTAAACAATAATATATAGCAATTTTTCCTATTAATATCAGTAAGCCAAGAAATTTTAATTCCTTAGCATCTATATGGATCAATTAAAACTTAGACTATGTATTGTCTATCAGGACGAATACAGTTGGCCCATGAGCTTAATTTATAGCTTCCATAAGCGGATATCATACTTGCCACAAATTATGTACTAATGATGCTACTACAATGGCATTTTCTACATATTTCACTTTTCATTTTGATAACTTCTTTTTCCTTTCTAGCTTTATCTAATAAGTAGCAAAACGAAAAATGGTTGCAGAAAGGCGTAGGTAGGTGAAATATGGAAAGATGGATGCCTAAAAATTCCAAACCCCTTTCATGAAATCCAAATAATGTAAAAAAACTCATCACATTTAAGCTGAAATTATAAGCACGAGACGCAGAAGTGAAACATTCAACAAAATTTAAAATATTTTAAATATGTCAATATATCAATCACCCTGCTACACATTTTTCTACAAATCAATGTTGCAGAAGAGAAATTTCTACCATAAGGAAACTTATTAATAAAAAAAGCTAAAGAACTGAAGGAAAGAAAATGCATTTTTGAGAATTCGATACAATTTAAATAAATTAAAGAACGAAATAGCACATATAGACGCATAGACGCACTCATACAATAATGAGCACAGAAGGCAAAATAATTTATTATAATGCGGAATGATTTTTTTTGGATTCAAAATTTTTTGTCTTTGTAAGAAATAACGATTCTTTCTCATGATCATTTGCTTGAACAAATAACGTTGAAATATCAAAATCGTAAAATAAAAAACACTATCGGTACAATATTGAATTCAGCATAATAATTTCATGCCTATACTGTTACTAACACAGTAAATGCATCGTAACTGTATGCGTAATAAGTGCACGTACAATCATGCACCTAATAAGCACAATATATTTTATAACTCACATTTCTTTAATTGCTTGCAAATGCTTTCCTAACTCATTTTTTCCTCTGTTTTTCTCTTTTGTCGGACAAATATTCCAAGGCAAAACATTAACCTCAATCGCTCTATGAAAAAGATCAAAAAGGCTTTAAATTATGCATGCAGAGCAAGCAAGAGCACAGTAAAGAGATCACATTTAAAGAAGCAATAAATAAGATATAAATTACGGCCAGTCATATAAAGTTTGAATTGATTCCTGCTCCCCAATACTATACATATACGGTTCACTTTCATCTACTGGATCCAAGCTTAGCAAACCATAAGAATTTGTTGCCGTATCCTCCGTGTTTGAGCTCGAAACTATAAAAGGATTTATGAAAAAAATAGTCATAGAATTGAAAAAATGAAATTTTCAGTATAAAAAAAAATGGAAGCACTGAGAATAATGAAAGTGAAATGAATAAAATACAGAGAAAGCATCAGTTGCATTTCTAGATATAATAACAACAAAGTGGTTCGAAGTAACTAGCTTCACAATCAACAAAGAACTGATGTAAAATTATTGTAAATGCCAGAAAATAAAAATACTCGATGCAAACATGAAATACTTTTAGCTGCTATCTAGGACGAATTAAAACAGAATTATATATCAGTACAACAGTAACGCCTAAAAACATAAGTGCAGCAACTGATCTCACAAAAGTGAAACATAACTCACCTGCTTGTTGCAAAGGACCCTCAACGACCATTTTTAGTGGAGAGGTATGTAAATTTGGTGGAGCGTAGAAAGTACTCAATGTATTAAGCGGTAAAATGCTGACGTTATTGTCATTACTCGCTAAAAGCAAAAGTCAAAATATAAGTGCACTTTGCAAGATATTTACAAATTATACTTAATGAAATGCTCCAAAAAAATATGGGAAAAATGTATTAATTTTTAATAAGCAAATCAAAATAAAAAGTAGTGAACTTACGTCCTGGAATTGGCACTTGTTGTGCATCTCCACTGCTTTCTTGAAATGCATTATTTGCTGCTCGTTCAGACCAGTTATGTCTGTCTTCTTGAACTTCTTGAACCGACGTGTCACATGACTCTTCTTTCTGAAAAAAGCCACGTTGGATTAAGTTGCTCAAGAGAAAAAGTAAATCGGACTTTGGAGGGTCAGTATAATTTCTTAGTGATCAACTACATACAAGAACAATTGACATATCTAGCGGCTACGGAAAGAGAGCAAAAAAACACAAATTTTATGTCTGAGGAATTTCCCAAACGAAACAAACTAATATACTACGAATAATGATGAAATGCAATGAAAATAATTTCTGTACCTGAAATTTAATAAATGTTCTTGTTTTGACAATTTATACATATAAACAATTTGTAGGAAGTGATAATTTTGAAGCTTTATTTCAAATAGCAGTTGTATTTCTGAACAAATGAAAAGTGACTTCTTTTACACCCGGAATGAAGTAAAAATAGTCGAAATTTTACACCCGGAATGAAGTAAAAATAGTCCAAATAGAAATCGAAATAGACCAGAACTACGGGCATTAGTGAACAATAAAAGAAAGCTATTGAGCAACAATAATAAAAGTACCTGAAACTGCTGATTCTTTGGTGAAACATGTGGACAAAGATAGGCCTCTAATGACTCCTTTTGTGCGTTCCTGATCATTATTTCGAATTTCTGCAATAATCATTCGTTAAATTGATATAGTCAAGAATGAAAATGCGTTTGTAGTTTGGTGAAGTTCTGAAGATTTATGTTACAGAAAACATACTCCTGTTTCTACTGGATCTGTTACATCGATGGACGAGTATGAGTCCTTAGGAGCTTTGATTGCTATCAACGTCTGATCAGACATTCCTGGCAACATGCGAAGATCTGCATATTTCACATAACTGCAACAAATATACAAAAGAAGTATTCAACAGCTATGCAAGATTCGAAAGATTGAGAAAATAAAATTGACTATTACCAGGACTCAGTGAAATAAAATTGACTTAGCACATTTTCTAGTGCTACCGTTGCGTGTGTCGGACAGTATTACGTGATTTTTCTGAAAAAAAAACATCTATGGTGCTTTTAGATATACCTGTAGACTCGATCGGTTGGATCTTCTTTGGCTAACTTTAGTGCATTTTCGATACTTGTGATTAATTCATCCAATGATTGTTCGTATTTATCTAAGCTTTTAATCTCCTCTTTAAGCCTTTGTGCTTCAATTCCACGTGAACCAATTTCATCATTACTCCTAAAATCCGTGTTTCTAAGCAGAGAGTCTACAAAGAATTTAAACGCACTATGTAACCTTCATCTCCTACCTCTCCATTGAAGCCTCAAGAGTCATAAATTTCAACTTCAAGCTATAAAAACCTGAAAATCAATAATTCGTTACAGTGTTCAATAACCTACAACAAAAATCATTCAAAGACCTCTCGATCTTTTGTTATCCTTCCTGATGTTATATCAATTTGATCTAATTTCATAAAAGGTATGCCTGTTTTATCGTTATTTTATCATGTCATATTGGAAAGAAGAATGCGTACACTTCAAATCATTAAAATACTCACTTCCACCGTATACTGTTCTTTCCCATTTTCTCAATCATGTCAATTCCTTCCAGTACATTCGTTATATCATAAAGACGTCGCTTTTGAACGCCCAATCGCATAGCTGCTTCGTTCAAATTTAATAACTGTAAATGACATATAAGAAATGCGATGAATATGACAAAATCACTTTCATAACAGCCAATCGAGAAGCTTCACAGTAATAACATGAAGTCACGGCAGTGGTAGAAATGTTAGCATATCGAAAAAAAAATACTCCTTAAAAAAAACAAAAATTAGCACTGGACCACGTAAAGATCAACGCGAGAGACAAAAGAAAAAACCCACTCCATCTTCATTCGCTTGAGGTTGCAATTGCATGAACTTTTTCGTCAAAACCAACAATGAATTATCAACACGACAATTCAGCGGTCCGAACTGAGCAGCAGACAACGTTTCACTAGCTGCAACTGTTGAGAATGAAATAGTGAAACACATCTATAACTTATATAAATTCTATAACACAATATATTACTTTTGATCTATAAGCCGTGTCTATAAATTGGACATGCCTTTGAAAATCTCTAATACGTGCCCCAACTTGAGACAATCTTGTAACACAAATATCCTTTAATTTTTATCTAATAATATAACTCACTCGGCATTGGCAGTGGATATAAACATGGAAGCAAACTTTTCCGTAGCAGTTCAGGTGTTCTCAAATTAGAACTAGTCAAGGAAGGCTTGAGCTGATAGGTATCTGAACGAGTCGATAATTTACTACCAGAACATTTCTTCTTCTTATCACTTAGATTTGATGAGGCATTCCACATAGTGAAACAAATACTTGTCAGCAGCACAAATAAACAGTAAGTACAAGTAAATGTAACAAATAACAATAAGAACAAGCACAAATGGACTATTCGATTAAGTCAACCGAAGTTGCTCAGCACAATCGATCACTGGGGAACTTGGGAAAGAAGTGGTCTTGATAATATTAAGATGTGAGATCTGATGTTGTTTACCCGATATGGCATTCCCCATTATTTAAGCAACTGTTATTATCTCCAAACGAAGGCATATAGTTATGCACATACCCACACACATAAATGAACACATATACGCATTATTCACAGATAATACCCCTCCAGATTGTCCTCTCCGCCCTCCCCTCCCTGATTATGCAATGCGTAAACTAGCAAAACAGTGACGATAGTTGACATCGCATGCAAAAAATCATAACTTTACCTGCATGCCTCTTCCGACTGCTTGTGGGTCGAGGATGAGATTCTGAAAAGACACATTCATAATGTCAGTTTCATGTCTATGTTCTGTGGAAATTTCGAAAAATAAAACGTATATGAAGTAAAATGAGGGACACAGAGTCTATTTGATCTTTGGTCATTTGTACACATCAGCCAAAATCCTATTCTAACTGACACGAATGTTTCTCAAATTAATGCTTTGATACTTAAAAAGGAATGACTGTGAAAATTCAACTTTCATTACTTAATTCTGTCAATTCTTTTATTTAAAACTTGATAGATCAAATTCGCTTTGAAACTTACCACATTCCGGTTGAAGTAAAGCTTGTGAACTGGAAGAACCCTGTGAATCAGTATATCGCGGATTCGCGAGATGTGGTTCTGAATTTCTGGTAGGCGATGCAATCGCCAATTCCGACTTTTGACCCTGAAAATAAGAAGAGAATGGTTTTTGATGTCTCTGAAAGGAAAAGAAAAAATGGTTTCCACAGTTTCTAAAAAGAGGAAAAATAGTTTTCGCATTATCTTCATCAGCCTACTCTAGTTAATCTTGTAGCTCCTCAGAGATTTCAGTTGTTTTGTCTCAATCTCGAGGACTAGAATATTTATAAAACTTCGCTAACTCCGAACACCATATCTGAAGCTTGGAAATAATACTTTCGGCGTTGCACGATTCACCTGCTGTGAGGTGTTTTGGGAGGTATAACGGTCAGAATTGGACATATAATCACTATTCCATCCACTGTAACTGTTAACTGAACAACAACTGTTTTGACCATTCGCTGACGATGGCATGAAACTTGTAGCAGCTAGATCGTTTGTCCACGAACCGCCTTCAGCCCTTCCATTTCTTTAACAAAATTTCTGTTTATTTCCACATAGTAAAAAAAGTCACCAATCCCTATTAAACAATAACCTCTTTGTTGAGTAGTTTACTGCTATAGATACAATATATTTTATATAGCGTAAGTGCCATTTGTAAAAATATCACGAATTGAAAACATAACGAAAACGGTGATGGGAATTATTTTTGCGATTATAAAGAGACGAATACTTACTTCAGCTGTTCAACAAAATTATTTAAACGGTAATGGGAATTATTCCTAATACGTTATGATCCAATTATTTCTTTAAAAAAATATTTCAATTGTAGGTAAATTGTGAGATCAGATAAGATAAAATGTGGCCAAATAAGGAAGGTAAACTTCTCCTAAGCATATAATACAAAACCTTAATTTGTCGCTCTTGACTAACAAATAGATGTCATAACAGTGCAGACCAGCTGGATGATTCATCAGAGAGGATCATGATTTACGAAGTTGATCTATCTCTGCTAATTCATCAAAACCACTCTATATGGGAAATAATCCGCATTAATCTTCCTTTTGCTCTCTTTCGCATATCAAAGAAGCACAAAAAAAGTATTATCAAAGAGGATTATAGTTAGCTTTTGTTATTCATTCAACATTTTTCAGATATCTCTGAATCATTAATTATAGAAAATAAAAATTACAATTCGTTTTGTCAAATTCGCATAGGAAGCATGAACTTATTCTTTTTTAACATAAATTTTGGAAGTGAACAGATAAAAAAAAATTGATATCTTAATGTCAAGTTATGTTGCACTAGAAAAAGCAAAAAAAAATAAGTGAACGAAAGGTACAAATTTCTTGCAATATAAATCATTACCTACCTTACATTCATTCCAGAATCTTCATTAAGCTGTTGCCCAGCGACCGGACTGCTCCAAGCAGTACTTTTTGCCTGCAAATTGGTATCTCAGTGAATTTCTTCTTGTTGAAAATTGAATCTTTCCTGGATCATTTCGTTCAAGAGAAACTATCTAACTGTTATCTAATTTTTCGTTGCTAAATTCTTGACGTATTATAATAAATTTCATAAATTCTGATCTCATAATAATCTCCTCCTGTGCTTATTCCTTCACTGGCTCTTTCATCAAATAACATAACATCAACAATTCCTACGATAAAAAAATAGAATACTTCTGAATTCAAGCTTGCTCTGTTGTTTACAGTAATCGATGAATTAGTCGGAAGATGTCCCGTGAAATAGTGTTGATACAATGATGGCTGCGTTGAGCTTGCAGCTGCCATGCGTCTATAAACCTTATCGATAATTCACCAGTTATTGAAGTCACCTCATTAGAGGCTGAAAATTTACACGAATTTTCCATAATAAATACAGAGAGATTCGTTTTGCAAACACGTGAAAAGATTCAAATGATATGATTATTATTTACTCTTAGTATCTGGGAAATTTGAAGTAATATCTCTGACAAAATATGTTATCAACAGTGTCCATTGAACAATTGACGAGGTAATGAACTGTTACCTATTTTTTACACTCCATAATATTATATTTTTTTCAAGTAATAACAACAGAAAGTGGTAACTTTCCTTTGAGAAAAGTTACCATTACTTGAAACTAAAAATTATGTCGTTAAAACCTTCAAACATCGCGGAAATACAATTAAGAAAATAATCAATCAATAAATGCACGAAGAAAAAAACCAGCAAATATGAAATATTCCATTCAGTGGAAGATTAATTACGGTATCAAATACTAAGGATAGGAGTTAAGAAGAGATGACAAAAAGAGGGGGGAAAAAAAAGATAACCAACAGATATAGTGAAGGTAACTAATAATTAGCTTATGCGAAAAGATGTACATGATAAATTCATATTATTCAAGGTATGTTACATTCAGTATACCAACGTCATAATTCTTTCATACAGACAGGACAAGATTTCAATTTCAATTTGGGATCCGAACATTGGGACAACAAAATAGCCACGAGGATGTAGTGGATAATCAATGCATTTAAACATAACAGCACACACACATACACACACACACACACAATACAAATACACACATATAGACAATACGAAAATGAACAATGGAGTTAGAGCAACGTATAAACGTAAATCAATAATGATTGATAAAATCTAAGGAAATTTTCAATAACTGAAAAATGACAAACAGTCGGCGATGACACTATGAAAATGAAATAACCGTGAAAAATAATATCGATAATATTATTTAATTTTAGGACCACGTCAACAGCAATATATCAAAAACATCAAAATTACACACAAACATTTCAGCTAACAGCTAATTAATGAAATGTATCATTAAGCAGTACTCTGGCCGATTAATTAAATGTCATCAAAAGGTATTCATCAGCATATGTGATCATAACATTTACTGTCGATACTAACAAATATCTCGCATTGTATATGAACAAGTGGAAAACAAAAAAAAGCAATACATTTTAAATTTGGATAGAAATGATTATTGTAATAGTGATAATCGTACTATTAAAGATAACATCCTGAAAGTAAGAATGATAATTATTAAATTGGTAACGATAACAGTGATACAATTATGACGACAAAAATAATAATGGTAGGTGATAATGAATCGTAGTGATTAAAAAAAAAAGGTGCAGTTGATGAGATCAGGAACTATGAGTATGAGATACCTTGGTAGACGGGAAATGAATGATGAATGATGAATATCCGTCTAGTCGTTTATAATGTTGCAACGCTCCCAGCTGACTTTCTTGTTTCTTTGACACTCACCAAAGTAATAGTAACAAGCAGCAATACAGAAAGTGTCACCTGCACAAAAGGAAAGTAATCGTTACAGGACCTATTCTGGTACTTCCCAGGGAGCACCTCACCTTTCCGGTATCTCATTAATGTGAGAGCCCAACGAACCAAAATTGTCAACGAATGCCAAATGCATCCCAACCAACTCCTTCCCTCCCTCTGGGATACGATCGATTCCTTACTCCTCCCCTCAGGAATGGCGTACATACATACACACACACACACACACACACATACACACACACATATATACACATACATACACACAAGGGAAGACTGCAGTGAGGAGAAGGAAGCAGATGGGACAGGTGAGGGAGATGGCTGGGTGAGCGGATGTGAAGTGAGGTGAGGGATGGTCCCTGTAACAAGTGTTTTACCTGCATGTCGGACCAAAGCTGCACGCCCGACTGCATACCACACGCTGCAGTTACGTTGGTTTGAGGCTAGCAGAAGGTATCTCGTGGTATCATCCACTGCGAAATACTTCCTCGTTAATTGACTCATTCATCAATAGTTCATATCGCCACAACTGCTCTCAATCAACATGTCGGTTTTACGATCACTTGTAGGCTTAATGGGACTTATCTCCGGCATCGAGGATGCCTTGGTGCTGTTGTCCCGCTAATTGATTCATCGATCATTAATGTTCTTATTTTATGCTACTGGTAAAAGCCTGTCATTTTAGAACCTTTCATGTTTCGCACTCATCTTCGTGCCTAACCGTGATGCTCTAACTCAGAATATGTATTTCATATTTTTTTTTACAAACGGCACTTACGCAGGAAAATCTTCACTCTTCAGTTATATTACCGTAAGCAGCCAGCTGTCGAATCCGTTCATCAAAATTCAATCACTAATATATTAATAAATAATTTATCAATGATCAGTGACCACGAAACTCGACAATTAAATACTACTATACTTCAATATTTCCATTTAAGAATAACAGTACCAAAAGCAACAGCTATAATTAGTAAAATGTGAAGAAATCAATTAATTAGCATCGATCATCCCATGGTCATGTTTAAAACGAAATATTAATAGAAAACCAACTGTGTATAAAAGAATATCAACTGCTTTATAGCAGTCCTTATACGCAGTAATCATGTTTATGTATGTATCTGTCCATGTTTTGATTGCTTAAATAAACAACCACGATGCGCAATAACTGCGTTTGCATGCCAGAAAATTGTCAACATTAGAAAATTTAATAATTCATTTCTATAATAAAAATTTGCGAGGCACTATTTGTCATTCACATGAGAAAAATCCATAAATTTAAATTTATTACGTTTAAGAGATACTGATCAAAAGGACAATGGGCTCTTCACATCTCTCTCGTCAACTGACCTATTTTACCAATCACTTTCTAATCACAGCGATCAACGGAAACGTGAATATCCCAATATCTACTCTTAATGAAGGAAGTTACAAGAAAGGGTTCATAACCCGTACTTATAAAAAATATACACCTCATAAAATGTTTGAATCGGAACAATTTACAATGAAAATAATACCATACATAATAACTTATAACAACTTCAAAATTTACAATGTTTTGGAATGAAAAATGCTGTCGATGACGAAATTAATTGTTACAGTATGAACATTTTTCTACATTGTATAATCCATTATTTCACATGCTTAATTACATGAATCTCGTGAAAAAAATCCATAAAAAAGGACTAAACAATTACCAGGTAATATTATGTCCTATACAATGACAACCTAAACTATTAGTACTATAATTAACATTTTTATTATCAATGAATAAGTGTGATTGAGAGTTTCGAAGAAGGTTACAATAAATTCGCAGTAACACCGAATTCGACCTTTCAACATTCAAATGCATCATACCTAGTGTCATTCCTTCCTTATCATTTAAAATATTAACTGGTGCCATTTCCGCCACATCCCTCCAGTGCTTTCATCCGACACTTCGTCAACAATGTCCAAATTTCGCCTCTTATCCACACCGCTGCTTTTTCATCAAGCTTTGCAATTCCTCGAATATAATCGGCAATTGACAGGCCTATGAAGCATTATTAATTATTAAATTAATGTTCAGAATTTTTGAAATATTCGGGTTGAAGTGATTCGATTCGTTAAAAATATTCTTAGTAGTGGTTGGAACGAAACAACTTGACGACCAATATTACACCTTTTTCCGGAGAGTCATTTATGGTCACCTCTGTGATATAACTATAAAACGTTCATGGTGTTTTTGTTTTATCACCAACAGATCATTTCAATGCATATTCCAAAAGTAAGAGTTTCATCAAATTCCTTCCTTACAAAATAAACAAAGTCACAAACCAAAATGATCAAATTCATCCATCCTAGAGAAACAACCGTCTTCTCTATCATGTGTTTTTAAGTCAACATCTTTCTGAGTTTTGTAATCCGACGACCTGCCATGTTTTCTTTTACGGCGAATTGGCAGTAAACTTGTGGCAGAAGTGCCAGGCACTGAAAACTCAGAGCACGATTCCTTTGATGGAATACTTTCATTCAGGTTTTGCAGGCCATTTTCTTCGTTTATCATAATGCAATATCTAAATTTCAGAAATAAATTTATTACCTGAATAATCCCAGGAAAACTTTGACTCAAAAGAACTCTGCCGATTGTACTTTACTGAAAATTCTCGGACAATTCGTTACAAGCTAACTAATGTTCCATAGTCAAAACACATTTATTGATGCATGATACATTTATCATTCGTTTTTCATTCAAGTTGTTAAACATTAAAATTCTCCGTAAGAATAAGAAATGAAACTCCTTTATAAACTTACCGAGACTGAGGCAACTGTTTATAAGGCATTAGAAACTTTAGCTCTTCGGAAAATTTGAATGACGGAAATCGACAATCATTTGGTTCCATATTTCTGATTTTGTTGATGAAACGTACATATTGATCTCTCAAAGACTTCCACTGTCTCGCAATATCATCCGCTAAATACTATTTTTGTGCTGATTATTTCTAGAAATGACCTTTCCTATTATTTCTAAGATTCATTCGTAACCTTTTGTTTTGCATTTCGTTCCGTTGTTGCTCCCTTGTTAACTACCTCAATCGTATACAAGAATTCGAAATAAATGTTTTCAAATCATAAAATATACACCTCACTACTTATCACATTACTGATGAAGCGACCATGTTATTGGCAGAAACATGAAGTCAGGCTTACACCTTAGACCACCACTTCACAGACAGCACTTGAATAATTACATACTAAACGTTTTAAAAGCTTTCACAACAATCTAACAATCATTTCGAAGATACCATTCAATGCGTATCCCGTCCGATGATAGAAAGATTCAATGACTTCGTTCCTTTCACTTGCCGCATACTGCAGATCTCTATATTTTGGATGGTTGTGATCCCATAAACAGGGTCGTTTCTTCATTTCCTGTATTAAAATTTCACGCAGGTCATCTGTCCATATTACTGAAATTGTTTCTGTTGTGTGAGAATTTATTTAATCACTTTGTTGAGCTCTTTATCAGTCCTCATCATTTCGATCACATCATTCGAATTTTCAATAAAGAAACTCACTTCTCGTTTTTGTCGTTCGATCTTCTATCGCTGACGGTGACTTCGCACTTGCACCTACTACCACAACATCTACAACAAAATTTAAATTTGATTTTCAAAATAAAATTTGATAACAAAATCCTCATCCTTACAGTGAACCAATCATCTTGCGCATATTATTGAGAATATTAGAAATGATAAGACATTGCATACGGAAAATATTAGTGCCACCATAAATGACAATAAAATTTCCATACCTAATTCTGGCTTAACAGATGATTCAGATGTCGTAGTAATTAAATTCGAAGGTGAGTAAATGTGGTCGCTAAATGACATTGCTGTAACTGTAGCATGTTCACTATGAGCATTAGCTGTACTGTCGTCAGCATTGCCATAATTACGTTGAACCTGAAATCCTATGAACAGGCCATTATAAATTATCGTAATGAAGAGCAATTTCCCTTTCAGAAGCTTTTAAGTTGCAAATAATAACAGAGTCTTTATTTTCATTTCTCTGATCTAAATTATATGTTTGCACATATGCTGCTTATAATCCTCTTCGTAAAACAGGGCTGAATGAATCGAATGAGTCAATAGTAAATGTTCATGTTATCAGCAACGGTTGGGCCTAATGTTGATTATTACATTCTCTGAGTTAGTTGCATTAAAGAGAATATAACATCATATATATTATTAAACAACAGTGGCAAAAAACGTTAGAGAGGTGACCTTTTCGGTGGAAGCAAGCAATTGTTGCGTATTACTTTGATCAGTAAAATTCACATCACCGGCATCATTACTATGCCAGACATTTGTTGAAACAGTTCCTGATTCTGTTCCACTTGTTGAATTCGCTGTCGGACTACTGACCAGCGTGATGAAGGCGTTTGATGATCCTAAGCCGTTAGTCCATTGCAATGTTCGACCATTGTCAGTTGCTTGTTCATTTCTGCAAAATAAAAATTGGTAAAATAAGAATTTTTTTAAGATTTCTAAAAGCAACAGAAATGCTAAGCTGTTCGAAAAATGAAATAGTATTACAGAAATAATTCATAAAAAGTTTGCTGGAATATGCTGAAAGTCACACTACTCTTCTTTAATCGTATCCCTGCCATTGTGTCCTGCTGTACCGGCCTTTTCCACCCTAAATAGCGCAGCAGTTAGCAAACAATATCATCGAGTTAATGGCGGATAAGCAATGGGAAAGGGAATGTCCAGTCAGAATGGTATCATGAATGAAGGATCCTAATAAAGATGTGACTGCATCCCGAATGTTCGCATGCGGCATATCTGCATACGTGATCCCCCATGCGCAAGATATCGGATTATGGCACAACTTCTAAGAGATATTATGGCATACATGAATTTCTGTAGTATGCAGAAATTTATGTTTAACCTTATCGCAATTAGAGATTTTGATGACTGTACTATCAGTTAGCTTAATCAGTTGGTGAACATGTTAGTAGGCTTAATACCGTAGTTAAGTAAACCTACAACTTTTTAGCAGTTGATAGCAGTAATGAAATGATTGGGATCAGGTAGGATAGTGAGATGTACATGGTTGAACAAATAAAGTATAATAGGGGTAAGTAAGTATCGATGGAACTTACGAAGCATTGCCGAACTGACCGGCCCGTTCATCGGGAGCTTTCCTTGTTGACATCATCGAAAGTCAACTCACACAACAATAATAATTAATACAAATAACAATAACCTGCAATAGTAATACTCTCACATTTGAATTTCAAAAACTCGTAAAATTTTGTGAAATTTTTAAAATTCATATAATTCAATTGAATCAAATCCCCAGAATACAATAACAACACCAGACAATATTTCCACCAATACTCGCGCAACCGCAAAGCAGCAGCAACCGCACACGCTACGCTGTCGCCAGTCGCGTCGACAGCATCGCTACGACGCGCGCGCTGCACACTGCAGCTGCATCGCTGCACGCCTAACTGCCCGCACTCAAATCTCACCACTCTCCGCCCTTCATTTAACGATTACCGCTGGGACGTTAGATATGGCATTGAGCGACCAAAATGCTCTGCGGGAGAACAGAATTCAGAAATTTTTAGAATTTCGGCAGTATCTTGAAATATTGGGGTCACATCTACACGTAGGTCAGCTGAGGAAGCACATTGAGGTTAACTGATTTTTGCTCATAAGTCATGCATAGATTTAAGAAGTGATCCTTTTTATACACGCTTCATTAAAATTCAGCAAAGGTCGTCGATTATGATATAGATCAAAAAGTAAGAATGATTAAGTACTTCTGAATATTTACGCTTGAGATACTTCAAATAACTACAGCAGAATCATTGTTCTCTTATTATTATTATAGTACAAGAAGTATATATTATCGGAAGCATGTATTATCAGTGCAAGATGTCGAGATGATAGCTCTGGACAAGAAATATCTCTTACCAATTTTTCATGCATACTTAGGCATTTGTAGAACGCAAATAATGGCAGCTCTTTTACAATCATCTGAGAAACGTATATTATCGGCACGAGATGTCGAGGATGATACCGGAGATAATATTGGACGAGAAATATCATCTTTGGAACGTGTGATAGATACTGGTAAAATCTCTTGTAAAACAAAGTTTAACATAGCAGTGTACAGTTCTATCTCACTAATATTTCTAGATGGCTTTCATAGTTATCCGAGTGAGTATCGCACTGCGAATTATCTTTTTTTTGCATTTTTTTTTCTTTTTGTTGTAATTTATTTCAGCAATGACTGATATCGCATCAGAAATAAACAAGAAATATGTGGAGTGTATCCCCGATTTGGTTACAACTAATAAATTACTGGACACCATTCGTTCCACCTGTAGTACCGTAAACCATTCAATCAATTCAATTTCTAACAATGTAGAAAATATAACGAAGGAAGTTGAGTTGAATGTAAGTTTAGTTATTAGGTTGTTTATTTGAACTGCCTAATATGAATATGCATAAACTTTGTATAGTCATCGATAATTGTTCAATTACTCATTGGAAACATAAAAATTTTAGAAGTGGATAAATGAGTCGTAAATATTGCACGTGAAAATTATGAAGGCGTCAAGCAAATATACATCAAATTATTGATTACTTAACGATTCATGCTAAAATTGATTAAACAGCACCCTTCTCAGCGTGATTAATTCACTCCTAGTAATAACGGAATTTTTTCTGCATGCCTTTAAAAGATTTTTTTTTAAGAAAAAAGAATTGGAAAGATTAGGATGTATAAAAGATTGGAAACTGAAAATGCATTCCTTAGAAGAAATTGAATCACTGATATGTCAGTTATGGTATTCGTCAAATGAAGAAAACTCTTTAGTCAACGCACAACTGCTTGTAGAGCTGGAAACAAAGTTAAAAAACATCTTACAGGTACATTTTTTTTTTTGGGAAATCCAATTATATTTCTTTAACTCTGAATTAATAAGGGGAATATCAATAGAGTCATTAAATCATTAGTGTTACTTTATCTTGTTTTTATGTAATTCTTTAACTAGGATCAAAAAAATAGATTTATGTTTTGAACTGGAAACATAGCAGTAGAATAGTTTTAAATATTTTAGAAACCATTGATCACTTTATAATCAATCAATATTAGCCATATGTGTTAATTTGATCTTCAGAAATGTCTTTATTAACTTGTTTTGATTTTCATAGATTTGCCTGAACTTCCGGAAATATTATAATCATAAACGAGCACAGTACGAGAACTAATTTTAATAGATATTTTCAAGTTTAAAAGCAAAGTTGAATGGAGCCACTGTTTCTGTTAAAGCAATTTTATGTAAAAATATCGGTGATAATATGTTACTTAGGGAAGAATAATTGCAGGAGAATGAAATTGTCGATAAAGGATTCGCGGAGCGCATTGGTCCAGCACTGAAAACAGAAATTGTGACGCTGCGACAAAGTTTGACTTACATGTTGAACACTTTCTGGGATCAAATATTTTCTTTACGAGAGCTCAATAATAAAGTCATTTTGCAGTTGACGGCATCTAGCTGTGATGCTTTGAACGAAGTAAATTTATCTTTACAAAATTCTTGTTACAATTTAAAAGTGAATTTTTTTCCTGTTGGCAATGACTGAATTTTAGAGAGGGAATGAAAATTTTCGAAACCAATTCTAATTATGGTATTGCAACGCTCATTTAAGTTTAAGTTGGTAAAGATTTTATAAATTATTTTCTAAACGTCATTTAAACCTGTACTTACATTCTAGCAATATCAAATTTTAATATATTTGTGCGCGGTAACTTTTATTTTTGGATGGTGACATAATATCTGAGCAATAAAAATAGATTTTAAGTATGCAACTGTTTAACATATTGAAATTTATGCTATGCTATTAAATATATGAATTATCTTCTAGTAGAATTTAAATATATAACACTACTTTGCACAAATTCAGAGGGAGCTTCGAAGAAGACTGAAAAACTTTGAACTTATTGCTCATATTATTACTTTTTTCAAAATAGATTAATGTAATAATACCCTAAAAATTTTTTTAAACATTCTATTTAAATGAAGAAATGGAAAATTATTTCAGAAGCTCTCTGCAATGGATATTTTAAATTTAATCGATGCAAAGGTTGGGAAACTGTCATCTATACTCATGCATCATTTTTGTAAGAGATTGATTGCTGCGAAAGATCCTACAGAAATTATTATTTATCGTGATGGCACTGCTTTTTCGGGACATGAATATGTGGTGCGCAAAGAAGCACCAGTAGAAGATGGAAAAAGAAAACGTCCTGATCCAGAGAAAGTTCTTCGGTGAATACTTAAAAGAATAATTTTGAATTTGGATGTTATAAGTATCTCTTATGTGCACCTTAATACATATTTTACAGTACAAAATTCGAAATACCTTCTCTTCACAAAATTCATTTTAAGATCCAATTATTCATATTTGGGAAACTTTAGTTGTGTTGCGACATCAAAATATGCAAACTTCAAGAAGATATTTCTTTTTGCTTTATTATTCATTAAAATGAATTTGTATCAAGGATACGCAACAGCGCAAAATGAAATATTTCTACGCTTCCCGATGTATAACTTTTAAAATGCTTAATTGTAGCGCAATGCTGGAATTATTCAAAAACCTAGGCAGAAATCTTGGTGTAATGAAAATAAATGGAAAAAATATGGTGCAGTTGATTGGTGACAAAATATCAAACGAAATCGTTCAATTGTTAGTCCATGAATGCCTTACACCAGCCATTCCCTACGATTCAAAAGATAAACCTGCATTTGAGACTCTCCTGACATCAACAGATCAATTTAGCGAGGAGATGAAGGTTTTAATTCAAATGTTAATCCTAATCAGAAGATAAGATGATATATTATTCTTAATTTTAGTAATTTTATTTCAGAAATTAGGATTTTTCACAGATTCAACTGAATCATTCCGCAAATTTGCTGAAAATTACGAGAGCACGTTCATTAATCGACGTTGCAGCAAGATTGTTGAGGAAGCACGAACCCTTATTGAAGCACCGTTAACAGAATTTGTTTCAGTATTTTTTTCGCATCGCTCATTTCATTTGTCTTTTATTAAATAAATGTAGCTAATGCATTGATGGGTACTGTAATAAAACCATCTCGGTTTTCAATCCTTCATTTGCATTTATTTTTGGATTCGCCTTTCTCCCCATCCTCGGAGGCTTTTAGTAGTAGTGGCTGAACTGTCTTACAGGTTGGCAGCAGTTCGAATACGGATGACGATGAGACTGTTGAAGAATTTGTTAAACTTGGATTGCGCAAGCTGGAGGAAAGTAATGAAAATGAGGAACATTATCCTAAATTGATGCGGTTGGTGAGCTGTCAAGTCAGGTATGATGTTTTGTTGGTACTTTAATTGTTTGTGCTCAAGAACATTCTTTATGTTTATTTTCATCTAATTATCACTTTTGTTGGATATGAGGTCCATTGATGATAGTTGCTTTTGATTTCCAGTTCTATTTTATTGTGTCAATTGGATTTCGGCAGATGACACCATGTCTAAATAGCTTTAAATGGTGTTATTGATGTTATTTGTTTTAGAAGTCAAAATAGTTTTAGGATTTTGTTGTCAAATCCACTAAAATAACAACATAATTGTGCTTATTTTAGTAAGACAGCTGTCGATATAGCAGATTTAATAATAAGAACACTAGATGATGCAGCGAAAGCAGAGTCTGCTTCAGCTATGGCTAAAATTTTACAAACAGCTCGTAATATAGTTGAACTTTATGCATGGACGGCACCCCAAAAACATAATTTTGAAATCTCTTCGGTTCCTGTTTTAGCAGGTTAGGATTTTATTCTTCGATGACATTTCGTTTTTCTCAATATCGCCTATATCAGAGTTGCTCAGATAGTTGTTACAATTTGCTTATGTTAGAACACTCGATATCAGATATAGTTTTCATCCTTGCAAAGGAGAAATGACACATCAGCCTCTAATTTTTTGACGCATTACTTGTTTGGGTTTTCTGCGGACTGTTTTTTGATAACATTCGTTTAATTGTGGTAAAGTATATGCTGAATCACATTTTAAATTTTGTTTCAAATTGATGTAAACTAAATCTCTAGGAACTTCATTCTCGATAAATTGGCGAATTACCAGTGGAAAAGAAATTAATTCAATTCTTGGTAAAATAACTTACTTTAGATTACTTTACTTTGGTGTGATTATTTATTTTTATAAACCAAAGATCCACAGTGACTAGGAACATTATTTTCAGCCTTGCAAGAGTTGTTTGTATAGATTTGACAGTTTTATTCCGATTTTTTCAGCAATATTTTACAACAATTGTTATTATATATGTCATCGATTGATGATTATAACAATCGAAATATTGCCAAAAATGCACGATGTTATGCAGGTTGCGTTATTATTGTTTTCATTCTGTAAATAAGGTTTTCATTTTATTTATTCTTGTAACTTTAATTTTTTGTC
>UPTC01000582.1:0-32713 GCA_900537255.1 Acanthocheilonema viteae
ATAGACCTGTTGCCACATGCGCAAAAAAGTGCAAAAAGTGCAACTCGTGTCATTAAAACATTAACAATCTATTTTTTGTAACCAGATAATTGTTCGTCCATTTTCAGCCAATTTTCTTCACAGCAACTAAGCAAAACCATCATATATGAAGCACACCGGTCGAATAACGAACCAAAATATGAAGTCCATTACGTGCACCCACTGTGAACCATTTCAAATACTGATAATCTAACAAGTAATATAAAATTTTTAGTTAATTATTGATGTCAAGAATGTCAGCCAATAAAATACTCAGTAATGCAAACGGGTTTCATTGGCACATTGTTGGTTGGTATATACAATAAACGATACATTTCAGAAATCAAAATCAACAAAAAATAAAAATGAAAGAACTGAGATACAATCGAACTTTCACAAGGTTTCTAAGAAAAATTTGTTGTGCTTAATCCAAAATCACTTAAACGAGTGGATTTACCGCAGAAAAAACTCAGATTGTTGTGAAATAAAGCAGAAGTTCAATCTGTTGTATTCATTGCAGAAATTATATCATCAAAAAGTATTTCAAACTCTCTAACATATCGAAACTTCTCGCAATTCCATCAAAAAAATTAACTGGGAGTTATCGTTAGCGATAGCAAACATGTGAGCATAGAAAATGTAATGAATTGAAAAAGCATCCATTATTATCAATTGAAAAGATCTGATCAGCAAATATTATTCGTTACGTAGCATGTTGACCGTGTTATTATTCTAAGATACCAACAGCATCACCTCAAAGATATGAGAGAGTTGCCTAAAGTTAGTATTGGTCTCATTGATGATTCATAATTTAAAAGTTTTTTTTGTTAGTTTTCCATACCGGAAGATATACGTAAGGCAAAGAAATGTGAAATGAAACATTATTCAAACCATAATCATTCTTCATTACAAAACCTCTGAATGATGCACGAAATAATAAAATTTTAAACAAGGAAATATATTCACACATTAAAACTTCACTGTCTGTTAAAATGCATATTGATTAGATACAACCAAAATTTGGTAGTTTATTTGATGTAATGCAACAATCTGATGATTCAAAAACTTATTTGCTTTCCTATCTACATTACTTTCATTTAAACATTGAAAAATGCTTGATTAACTGCCGCAGTTCTCTTACAGGTTTTCAGTATACCAGTAATATTTCCATTATGAAATCTATGGTCACACCAAAAATAAATAGTTATGGGATAGATGGCCCGTTATACACCATCGGATTTTCCACTGATAGCTGCTCCGGAAAGAAATTATTGCTCGGAGCGCAAAAATAAAAAGCGCACTTAGCATTACAAAGATAATCTGGCATTTTCCTTAACTTTGCCGTATAGACCCAAATGATTTCTAAAAGTCTTTGTGACAAAATGTTTATGATCTCAGCAATGCATTTTTCGAAACACATTCCGCAGTTCAAACCGGCCAAAGTCCCCCAGAGTAAAGATTTAAAGCCATACAAATGTGGCGAGCTTTCCACAAAAATCTTTTAAGGCAATCCAACAAACCTTTTTTGCCCAAACACTGAAGCGCGGATCATCCGGACCAAGCTGGTCGGCCTTCAATACATTCACGCCAGTGGATCCAGTAAACTTTCCGGGTAAATTCTTTTTACTCTCAGCCCATGCTCTTATCTGTAAAGTGATATTCACCATTTTGAAATTTTAAAGCACGAATCAAAAAACTTCTGATAAAAGATATGCATAGATTTTATCTAACACATGTTTGTGAGATCCATTCAGATATTTGAATTAATAGCCTAAAAATCGCTCCTATTTTTTAATATACAATTTTCTCCTCATTGTGTTTTATTTACAGAAAAATTTATATTATGACAACTGGAATTTCCGATTTCATCCGTTTCTTAAAAATGCACTTAATTTTGAAAGCTAACAATTTCTAATGATTACACGATCTTAATGATGCTCTTTATCGGAGTAAAAAATAGTAAAATAGACAATCTTAGTCTACTGTAGACCGAAAAATAGCTTGTTGAACGAGATGAACATGGATTGTATGAAGAATAATGGTGTCGCGTATTCTTGACTCCGCTAGTGAGAAGAATACACCAAGCGTTCCTGAGTAATTCAGTTCTACGCTGCTTTTATTATATCCACTGTGAAATACCTTAGAATCAGAAAGATCGAAAGGTTTGGAAGGTGGATTTAATTTTATGCCGCTCATAATAATGAGCGACAGTTTTGTAGACATAACCAAAACCATAATCAGTTTGGAAACGAACTTCAGGAAGCCTCTTATAGAGAAACTAAACCACCCAGCCATTCTTCCTCCATCACTCCACCAAACGGACACCTTACAATATATTTTATTCCTTATTTACGGCTACAGTCCGCACTCTCACGACAACCTTATTATCGGATAAGAGAAAAAGTTGCCTGATCATCAGCTTCTTTCAACAGGTGTCTTGCTTCATAGTCATTCGGATCTTTCGCTAACAGCTTACTTGCTTTTATTCGTTTTGCCATCACCCTGCCAACATTTGCCGGCTAAAACAAAAGAATTTAAATCTATACCCACAGATATGAATGGTGCTTCAGCTGAAGTTACCAGTAGAAAATCAGAAATCGTGTATGCCAAATAAGTAAGTCATATAATATTTATCGGAGAAAATACGACCGATTCATAAAAACCATGGAAGGAAATCAGAAAACCCATGGAAAGGAAATCAGAAAAACATGAAAAATTCGAGAAACGAAATCATCCATTATTCTCAAACAAGGAGATATTTTGCTCTAGTTGGAAGGGATCCTGCACATTGTAGCCGTACGATTCTTGCTAAATTTGAGCGCATAAATAGCAACTTCCAAATACGTCACTTTCATTTATCCACCGTAAATTACTTCAAATATTAAATAATCACATATTCGAAGATTCCTCAAGGTGGAAAACTAATCAAAAAAAAACAACCAGAAAACGCACCACAAAAAAAGCAAGAAATTAATCTCTCTCACACTTTTGCTTTAACTTTCAAGGAAAAACTAGGTATGATACAACTACTGCAACAAAAAATATCCTAACAAACAGACATACGAGATACATCCTGTTACGACATTCTGGATCTAAATTTTCAGGTCAGAATTTGAAGTAAAATCTTTTTCACAATGATATACCGTGTGATGGAGGGATTCTGGTTCCCTGAATACAGATTCTTCCTCCGGTACTGTGACAATATTACCATAGTTTAAATCGAGAGAAGGAGATTTCTTTTCTTGATTTTGCGAAATGTTGCAAGAACCAGAAAACAAATCAGGTGGTGGTGGAGGTGGAGGCAAATTCAACAAAGAAGAGGCGGACTGTGTAAATGATGCCAATATCGGCGGTGTTGGGGGTGGTGGTAACACGAATGATTCGGCAGATACGATTTCAAATGTACTGAAGACCTGAAAAAATTTCTTATGGCTTGAATCGAATAATTCAAGAAAGTTGATCAAACGCTAAAAAATTCAATTGTTCCAAAACGTCTTTGAACATTTATTCTTGTAAAAGGAGGCAGTAGCAGAAGGTTATCAAATATATCCCCAGAATGTTCGAATAGGTCAAACATCAAAGCACATTATCTAAAGCAAATAGGAAACAAGCATACAAAAAACAATAAAATTCCTCACAATCAGTATAAGAAAATTCCGAACTAGAACATATTAGAAAAACGAAAAATACAAAAAACACGACCTTCTCTTTCTCCTTGGGAACTGGAGCCAATTTTGTCTTTTGTACGGGACTGCACACTGATGGTACTTCATCTTTTTTAACTGGTATCCACCCCTGCAAACGAATTCATTAAATGATTACACATAGCGTAAAATACGGACTGATAGACTTATATTATAAAACTGAACTTACATTATCTTTTTCTCGGTGCTGCATCCCTGAAGAAACTGGATAAGCAATGCGTAATTGGCTTTCTTCGAGTGTCCTTTGTGCAGGTGTTTTAATTGGAAGTGGAATCGAGTTCTGGAAAGCATTATTTTCTCATCATATGGAAGAATATTGCCAGCAAAAATCTCAGTTCATAAAAAAGAAAGATTTAAATAAATGTTAAAAAAGGAAGCGGTTATGTGATTCCGAAATTCTATTTCATGTCCTTAAGTAAGTGAAGAACAAATACGATTGAAATCAATCACTGCAATAAAACGTCCAAAATAGATATTTAGAGACGAAGGTACTGCGAGAATTAAGATTTCTTCCGTTTCAACACATCCGGTGACTGCCGCAACTGGATTGTGAAACTGGAAAATTGAATGCAACTGAGAGCAGCTCACCGGAATATTAATAGTGATTGGAGCAGCGGGCTTCAGAGCAAATGGATGTTTCAAGAAATCAGTATCATCTTCGATTTTTTTCTTTCTCGGCGCCAAGTCTTCATCACTAGATACTAACTCGCCTTTCTCATGACGTTCAGCTTTATCTTGCGACCGTTGTAATTTCTGACAAAAATCTGAAACGAAAATCAAATATTGCATGTAACTAATAACAGAGTAAGATATAGATAACAGAGTAAGATATAGAGTAAAAATCAAATGCAAAAAGCACTTACCAACAAGTTGATCGACAGATTGTGCACCTGCTTTCAGTTGGGCTTTTGCTTCAAATGGGGCATTCGGTAAATAACCAAGCTGAATTTTAAATTTTCGTAAATTTGATTTCATAAAAAAAGATCTAATATATGAACGGTTTTCAGATGCTTAAGAGGAAAAATGTATCTTAGAGTAACTAATCCACCAGCTTTAACACAAAACTTTTCTGAATTTTGAAACCTCAGCCCACTAAAACTAACGCTGTCAAAATGGCTAAAGTGATCAAGGGAAAAAAAACGGTAGAAAACTAACTGATTTTACTGAAATTGATTAAAACCAAAAAATATCTAATTACAAGCAAAACGAAGTAATACGAACTTGTGCCATTTGAGCAGCATTTCTTTGTGCAATCTCTAGTAATTTCTTTTTGTCAATTTTATGACCATTTGATTCATCATCACTTCGCCGCTTACTGCTACTTTCTCGATTCCGATGATAATGATAATAATTATGACCACGATAAGAGCTTCGGACTTTACGATAGTAAGATGAATGAGAGCTTCGTGATGAAGTACTTGATAACGACCTATAAATTCCATCAATTTGTTGAAAATTTAATATAAAGATGCTAAAATACCAGGATTAATGCCACAAAAATAAAACCTTGTATGTGAATGTGAACGTGAACGTGAACACGAGCTTGATGGTGACCGCTTTCGCTTGCGTTCCAAATAAGGGCTTCTTGTTGAGCGAATCTGTCTCCATCCTTTTGAACGTGTGCTGGAAAATGACTCTTAAGCATTTAAGCCTCTCAACAAAGTTAATATATTTGCATACCAAAGATTTACTTACTGTAATGAAAGTGCACTAGTTTTTTCTTTGACATCTTTTTCTCCACGATTCCATTGCCACTTCGAACCTTCATGTATTCTTTTGTTACTATCTACGTAATACGACTGTACATAAAGACTGCCTGAAAACTACTTCAAACATCATTCATCACATAACATGAGAATACAATATAAGCATCTATCGTGTAATGTTGTCGAGGACAAGCAATTCAAGTCAAAACCAACCAGGTCGCCTACGAGTTTTGTCAAATTCCCGTCCTGAGTATCGTAAATGCTCCTTCACTTTGTTCCTGAAATTTACTGTGTTTAGTGAGAAAAAAATTAGACAAAAACTATGAAAAATGCAAAAATCAGCATGACATAAGAAAAATTTTGTACTTCTTTTCCAAAAGTTTCCATTCCTTTTCACTATCCGATGATAACGAACTGCTGCGTTTTGAATATCGCTTTCCGTGCTTCTTATCTTTCTTTTCTTTTTTCCTTTTCTTTTCTGGAAAAAAATTTGAAAGTTCTTGAAGATGCAAATCACAGGAAGTTCAAAATAGACTAAAGTTTTCAGATTTAATTAGTGAACCATTTAGAAACTGCATTTGAAAAATATTTTATGAAAAGAAAGCAAAGAAATGATGAAAATCCTTTTTTAAAGATCTAATTTATGTAGTTTTTCTAGTATTTCTGCTAAAAGTCATGCTATTGATGTAAAAAAAAAATGTTGAACAAATACATCACACTAAACTGTAGTGTAAGGAAGGTAATTCATTCATCAGAACTTATATAATTCTTCACCAAATGATAATATTAATGAAGCCTTTTTGAATGAATGACATTTTAATAATCTCAATCTTACCATCTGTTTTTCTTCTTGTCTCACTTTCATTTCCACTCATCCTTCGTTCCGATTT
Organism: Acanthocheilonema viteae; assembly: GCA_900537255.1. Taxonomy (NCBI): domain Eukaryota; kingdom Metazoa; phylum Nematoda; class Chromadorea; order Rhabditida; family Onchocercidae; genus Acanthocheilonema; species Acanthocheilonema viteae. The sequence goes on from UPTC01000582.1 coordinate 6,319, forward strand.
TGAATGTTTTTCAGCAACCAATTCGTCAACGATGTCATCATTTGAAAAAGAAGGTCCCGCATTTGCATCACTTACTGGAATTTCTCCATCCTTTACCATTTGACTTCTTTTCTGATCACCGAATAGCACCTTAAAAGAAATGTAGTTCAAATAAAACTTAAAAAGATCAATATGCATTAATACAAATATGATACATTGGCACACTAATGGTTTGTTCGGGTAATTATGGCCATAATTTTAATTGGATAGTGTTGATAAGATAAAAGGTAGACTTCTGATGAAGGACAAATCTTCCACTTATGATTTTTTATTATAAGCTGCTGCGCAGCTAATCCAAAATCTAATAAACATTCACTAAACTACGCAGAGCTATGAGTGGACCATACATTGTAGAAAAATACTAACTTTGCTTATGGTAACAATTTTGATAGATTTTGAAGCTTCAGTATGTTTGATTTTAAGAGGCGACAACTGTAATTCATCCTCATCTTCGGAGATTGGCTGTGTCCCAAGAGCTTCCAATGGTCTTGGTCCATACTCAATGTTATCATGCCTACTATCATCGGTCTCTACAAATTCATAAACAATTACAGTAACGAGAGCCCTTCAAGTACTATTAATATTAACAGAATATATAAAGTAAAGTTTTTCCAAGAACTCACACAAAGTGCTTCGTGATTAAAGAAAAAAAAATTACTTGGAATTGTATGACTGACCACATCTGTGGTTGACCCGCCAATACTGCAATGTAGCATCTGTTATGTTAAAATTAAGCCATGTAAAACCAGTGCAAATAATAAAAAATCGCTTTTAAGATCGATCTTTCTTCAATGATCTATATGTTAAGCCACTAAAGAGAAGAGCGATCTCAAAGAAATTTCTTACATTGGTACATCCAACAAAAGTTAAATCGATTAACCGATAACATTTCAGCATACGACATTCATATTATTTGAGAGTGATAAGATTTATAATCTAATTCCATAGAAAATAAGAAATTCAAATCAGTTTGATTCTGCTATTTTTTTCATAAAAAAGGAATCCATCGCATTTAAATAAAGTAAAGTCATAAAATACAAGAAGTATTTGCTTCAATTACCTTTTTCCATTTTCTTGCTTCAATTTGATATTACGTGGCAAAAACGTATTATCTCTTTCTGCTCGTACCTTCGCTAGTATTTCCGATAAAGGTCGTGGCTTCTTCAACACAGGTGGACTTTCTGACTTCTTTTTCTTTTTAGCCAAAGGAAACACTTCTTCATTAACATCTGTAGAGCAAAGAAAATATATTTGTCTTTCAAAAATAATTTGTAAGCTAACAAAAAAAATAAAGAAAAAAGGACTTACTAAATTCTTTTGTTTTATTTTGTACGGCACTAGAAATATCTTGAAATAGCGCAGTTTTTCCATCCATTTTTGAACTGCTAGCATTAACACTGAGGAAGTCTGCACCAACAGGGAGATCATCCTCATCATCTGAGATCTAGAATATCAAATTTCATTTAAGATCAGTCAGGATAAAAATATAAAAACAACTTTTACAACGCCTTTTACTTAACACGATTTAATAAATAATTTATATCGGCGCCAATTTTTATCGATTTTTCCAAGTAAGAGATTACCCATTGCTGGAAGAATTTTTAAAACTTTATCATTATGTTGGCACCAGTTAAAAGTAGAACAAAATATATAAAATTTAGTAATTTGAAATCGTATTATTTCTCCGTAAAACGATTATCAACGCATTTAATGATTCTAATATTGTTATGAATTGGGGCAGAAAAACAACCTTTTCCATAACAGCTTCAACGGATGGTGGTACAGTATAAGTAACAAATTTCTGAATGTTTGCATGACAGATTTTCTCTTCCATACTTTCAGAGCGACTACGACTTCGATGTCTGAAATGATTTTAAAAGGTAACAGAAATGTAACAAGACAAACTCCTTTCTGCAAAAATAATCCCATGTACTTCTTCCTCTTGCGTGATGGTGACTTTGATTTGGATCGTAATTTATACTTTGACTTCTTGTTCTTTTTATATTTCTTGTCTTTGTGTCGTTTTAATTCCTTGTTATATCCATGTGGAGATGAAAGGCTTCCATCACTTTCTGCCTCTCTGAAATAAATAGAGTTTTCATATATAAACAATGTTCAAAATACAATATATATAATGTGACAAAAGCTAATGAACATTGAAGTTAAAATCTTATCAATAAGTGATATCGCTGATATGTTACGCTGTGCAAACGATGACTGACAAATCACCAAAGTTCAAGCATTTGTGCAACATATAACAAGCTTTTTCAAAAAAAAAAAAAAACATTGCACACTATAACTGTTACTATAATAAAAAAAAGCCTCTAATGTTTTAAAAACGGATTTAAACCGTGTTGTGAAAACAACTTATAATCTCAGGTATATCAAAAGACACTTCATATAATGATATGAAGAGCAGATATTTTGTCGTTTAAACTACTTAAATCTGTTAGATCAACATTAGACTTGCCTTTTCGTTGCAACTTCGAGTTTGTCTCGAATTAAACTTTTCATATCGAACGGCTGAAAATTTTTCTTTCATGATGACTACTTTCAACGGTTTATAAATCTTGCTGTAAGAAGTAACAGCTTTTTTTTGACAAAAAAAAAAATAAATTTGATAAAATCACCTCATTCGTCTTGCGTACTTCGTTGATCAGTGATGCAATGATCGCATCACTTGATGATGGCTTCACTTCCTCTTCCTCCTCTTTTGTCATTCAGTAACTAACTAAAAGTATGAATGCTTAACACAAACGACATTTACCATTGCGCATTCTCAGCGAATCCATGACCTCTTTTGGTTTCTCATGAAGAGTCTCGTCCTCTTTAACAATATAACACCGGTGCCAAGAGAACCTAACCTCCCCACCCCATCTCTCCCACAACCTAACCTTTACACGCACAAGCGTCGCTACCCAATTCTCCCCCGTTAATTACGCTACACACTGTGCAACTATCTCATCCCAAATTGCGGGACCGTTTTGATGGAGAAAACAAACAATCTCCATGATTCTGCAGGTAGCAATCAATAATAGTCATTGTTAAATGGTCAACATATATAGAACTACTGATGTCTGCAATCGAGAATCATGGAATCATTCTTGGGAAAAGGATCATAGTCAGATATCACCGATAACGATTTAAAAAAATCAACAGATTATGATTCGCTTGTTTTTAGTCGAAAATAAATAAGAAAGGAGCGTTAAGGTCAATCACAGGAATAAAAAGTCTATCATTGTGCATTTTTTGAGGTATTTCAATAAAAAGTTCTGGTAATTAGCAGAACCGAGGCTAGCGGAGAGGCAGGTGAGTGAAAACAGGTTTTCTGCTCCCCATCCATATCAAAATAATTTCTATCATTCTCATATTATTTAAAAAAAGTTACTGATGCGATATCCTGCGCTCACTTTATTTTTCTTCTGACTTCCCATTCAGCATGTTTTTGTTCATTCCTTTTTTTGAATTCAATTTTTTGATGATAGCTAATTATTAGTTCTTTATGCTTCCTTTTTTCTTGATTATATCACTATCTGGATCGCAGATGCTTATATATGCAAGATAGATCTAAACTATTCGTGCTGTTATTCAAAAGAATGCATGAATTTCAAAATTTGATATTTTGCATTATTTAGATTCGCAATAATATCCTCTGGACCTTTTTCAAAAACCATTTTTAGGATGAATTTAGGTTATTCATTTCAAATAGCATTATAAAGGGTGTTCTAATTGATCATCCTTATAGATTTTTGAATCAAACACGAAGCGGATGACTATTGCATTTTTGCTAATAATGAATTAAGTGGTTGTCAAATATTATATACATAATCTATTCAATCTTATCAATGACATTTCAGAGAAATGCTTATCAATGACATTTCTTACAAATGCAATTGTATACTGACCAACATTTCAATTCACAATAAAATTGACTAATACCGCAAACAGTTAACAATTCAGGATGACAGTATGTCATTTTTTTTATTGTTAAATGCTGCTGGATAAGAAGTGATATGTTATCATTCACACTGATACTCCTTTATAACCAGACTGTTTCTACGGCGAATTGAAAAGGAATTGTTTCTAAGTGAATAATTGATAATTCTTGGAAAAAATAGTCTGGAAAAAGGTAACTATAAAATTCGATTTGCAAGTCTAATTTAAAATTTTGCTTTAAAATTGAGATAGATGTGCTATAATTAAAACCAGTTTTCCATTTCCCTCTTTTTTTTGTATCCATCACTTTCAAGCAACAAAGGATATTTACTAAGCAGAAAGAAAGCATACAAATACAAAATAGTTCAAATAAAAATGATAAATATTTTTTTGTGACTTTAAACCATACATATTCTGAAATCATTTTTCAAAAGACTTTTTGATATTAAAAGATTAAAGCTATCAAAGATGTATCAGAGGAAAATGATCAAAGTAAAAAGAGACATCCAAGTAATATTATTCGATATCTTTTCTTGCTTCGATCATTCTTTAATATTTTTGTTTTTATGGTTTCGTATAAATGTTTTCATACTAAAAACAACCTAAACATGATTTTAGAGAGCATTCTAATTGCACTGCAGTGTAACGAGGGTAAGTATAGCTTAAGATAACCAGTTATCGTGTTCTTATTATTCATATCTTTTCTTTAATAACTTTTTTTAACTTGCATTTTTTAAAAACTGTTGGCTACCAACTGGTAGTACTAAATATATTAACTTAATAATGAGTTAAGTTATTTGCAATATGTTTTATCCACGCTTTAGTACAGACTTTGAATGCTATGTGCTTTTCGTCAAAAATTTTTCATTGTCGTTTACTTTGCTATAATTTCTTTGTTTTTAGAAATTAAAGTTTAATGATTATTTACATATTCAATTAACAACAATGCCTTTGTTTCTTCTTAAAAAAAGCATCGATTCATTCATCTTTTTATCAAACACAATCAATAATTCCATTTTCGTACAATGCTTCGATAGAGCAGTTCATTCGATTTCCATAATCACTGACTTAAATTTGGAATTGCAGTGCATCAAGCAATAATGTCATCCAAATGATTGAATCCGTTGGTACTAAATTTTTCAAATCGATCACTGAAACAGCTGACAATCTCGGTGGTCGATTTGAAATTGCTTTTACAAATTTCTCCAATAAAATTGCAGGTTTGTTGATTGAATTTAAGTCAATGTTATCTTTTTTTATTTATATTTCGCGACATCTCAAGAAGAAATGACTTCCGAAATTCTGAGATTATATACTTAGATTGGAGCAAATTGATTTTTTAATTTTCTCGAAAACTATTCTGCTTAATGACAAAAATACTTTTATTATTTATTTACGAATTTAATTGATGCTTATTCATTCATATGCTTCACAAATTTTCTTCTTGCAGAAGATGCCGATATATTGGCTTTGGAAATTACATCATTGTCAACTCTTATCAAAATTGTACTTTTTATACTAATCATACTTCTTCTACTGATCATTTTCAAGTATTTAACAATTGGAATATTGTTTTTTAAAAAACGATGGCTTCAACATCATACTCAATCATTGAAGACGCAAGTATGATCACCAATGAACTCTAAATAGCAGATATACATTTATATTGGTTCAGATTGTTCCTCGATCTTTTTCCGAACACTTCAATATTTTTACTAAAATTAAAAAATATCAGTTTTTCAATTAGCAACAAGGTGGTTTCTAATATTTGTATGCTACAAATATTTTAGTTCGTTATTCTGGCAACACCCGTGAAAGTGGAAATGGATTCTGCAATTTTCAAAAAGCAATACGATAACTTAACAGCTGTCGTTCAACTTCAAGCTATCGCTTCTGATGGACAATTCTTATTAAAGCCTTTAAAGGAGTAAAATGTCAAGATCAAAACGAATTCAATTAATTAATTAGTTTTTTAGCACTATTTGATATCACTTGGGCATTATCATGAACATAATGGAGTACAGATATAGCATTTTCCATTCGGTTTGAATTTCATTTCCTTTCAATCATTTGAATTTCTGTTTTTGTTTTGTTCGTTTCTTTTTTAATTCACTCTCTAACCGATTTCGTATTTTCTTCTTGACTTTCTGAGATATAATAGCATTCACACTTCCGATTGTTGCTATCCATTGAAAGATAAGCCACCATGTTTCTCAAAATGATTGTGGATTTAATCAAAATCTAGGATTTTTTGAAAACTTTCTCCTAAACTGTTATGTGAAGAGAATTGATGAAGAAAGTTTGTGAATCGCACTCTTTCTTGAAAAAAGAGGTTGAAATTAACTCTTGACTACTAATCCATGATCTCTTCCATTTATCAAAATTTTATTCAATGTAGCTTTTATATTGCTGTTGCCAAACAGGTATACATTGTATTGCCTTCTTTCCTTACTATTCTTTGTTATGACAAAGAAATTCCTTTGCATTATTATCCTCGGGTGTTATAATATACGGTCATTGCATGTCCACCTGAATTGTCCACCTCTTTGTGTGATATTATTAATTAATATTGCCTTGAACTTTCATAGCGAGCAGTTAATTGCTTTTTCATCTCTAAATTCGAAAAAGAAAGACTATAAACTTAACAGATTATTTAAACGTAACCAATCAATCACTAAAAATAATTTATGATGCTTTTCTAACGAGTGTAAATTCTATTAAAATGTCAACAATAATGATAGCAGATAATATTGCATCAAAGCAGTAAACTTCACGAATGTCAGACTCATAATACAATGATCTTCAAAAAATTCTTGACTTATAATGGCTATCTTTCTCAAATAATCACATGAAATAGAAATTATTGTAATGCAGTAATGCCAGAAATTAAAAGTATCATTATTCTCAAATAATAATTATTTTGATGTTTTTTCTCATATGATAATATATACTGTTGCAAAAATCAGGTCAGTAGCAATTCATAATTACGTTCTAAAAATAATTGAAAAATTCCATTCCTTTTCATTAGAGGAAAAATTGAAGGATAAATAATATAGGAAATCATTTCAATATAACAATAGAGATTATGGTAGGATAAGAGTGCTAAACATAGTAATCTCATCCTACTGTATGATAGTACAAAATGATGATAAGATTATTATAATATTCTTTCAAACAATATTTCCTTTTAATTTCAAATCTTCTATTTTAGCATTTATACAATTTTTAACATTTAATGTTATGATGGATTATTGTCGAAAGGTATGCCACTTTTTCTTACATTTCCATGAGATGATGGGTTTTTGATAGATTTCATCTGTGCATCTCCGTCTTCTGTATAGTTATTGTAGTTATATCTAATTGCAAGTCCAATAAATATTCCAATTACAATAATCGTCATCAAAGCATAGACAAAAAATTTGGTTGCCGGTTCGGTAACAATATCCGATCCGAAAATTAGCGTATTTATCACATTACCCAGGAATACGGTCATCAACCAAATAGCCTACAAATCAAATAAGCAAATTATATTTATGAATAAGTTAATTCGTCCACTCTTTTTTTTCACAGTGATTCAGCTTATTTAAAATAATATCCAATTAAATTCAACGTCATATCTGCAAAAAAAAAACATCCGAAGATATAATATTATTATACTCAGATTTTATTGATGAACTGTACCTGTAATACAGATTTCATATCTGATGGTGCTTGTGAGTATGAGAATTCTAAGCCAGTTACTGAAAATAGCACTTCACCAACTGTTATGACAAAAAATTGAGGTAGTTGCCAAAGGATGCTGACGGTGTTTGACCGGACCACAGTGTAAACATTAATGATATCCTCAGTGATATATGCGACATAAGCGCCACCAGCTTCTGCGTAAATAGTATAATTGTATGGGCAATCAGTAACCAAACAATTACCAGGACCAATTTTTAACATATATTTTGGTGAACTGATCAGTGCTGGACGGATATCCAAATGTTGACCTGAGGATAACGAATTGAGGCAAGCAATGATTTTACAAAATCTGGTAAAATAAAGCATCTCATTCTATTAAACACATCATTTAAAGTCTAATTTATACAATCTGACAAGTATACACTTATCAGATTAGTTTCAGTGTACGATGAGACATATTAGAAAAGCCAGTGAAATGAAATGACCTTAGTCACAGTTTAAATCTTATGATGCTCAATACAAGAACAGAATGATACCTGATTTGATAACTGATTTCTGATGGATGTTCCCGTGGACATCAACAATGTAAAAACTTCCGTTCGCTAAAATGGAGTCATCCGACACTAACAGATACAAACGGGTTCCTCCGTTTTCAGTTTTCTCATAACTATAGGGAAAAGAAGAAAAACTGCTCCTGAAAAATTAAAAATTACAAAAATAAAAATATTGGTCATTTAAGGTTGACAATTTGGCGTATATAACTAATGCTCAGATATAAAAAAGTAAAAAAAAAAACTCAAAAATACACTAACTTATCTCGAGATGATCGAAATAATCCAAGGACATATCCAAATCCCATACTACTTGATAAATTCAATTGGAAACTTTCTTCATTCGAATTCGATGTTACGGTATAAAAACCTTCTAATAAATCAATCTTTCCACTGGTAAGTGTTGTTCCATTAATTTGATACGAATGTGACGAATCACCAAACACTTGCAGGATCACTTTACCGTTTTCCGGATGTGATTCCATCGTTTTGTTCACTTTTAACTATCAGCAAAAAAAATAGATTGGAAAAAAGGAAAACTCTCGTTCTATTGTAATACTTTAATAATTACAATGCAATAATTTTAAAAGTTTTCAATTCTTAAAATTTATACCTTAATGAAAATTGCCATAAAAAATATTACTTGCAATATTCCCGCCATTACAAAAGCCAGAGCTGCAAAACAACCACCGGTAGCCATTTTCCGAAGCGGTGTTACTTTACAAATTCTTTGAACCATTGGATAAATCCATGCTTCAAATATGGGTACTGTAATAAGGACAAAGAGCGGATTAAGGGTATTCATTTGATCTGGCAGTATTGTAAATGGACCAACACGACCATCCATACGACGAGCTTGCAACACCCATGTACTACCCTGGAAAAAAAAAGAAAATCTGTTGCACAAGGTAAATTTTTTGTTCTTAATCGCCAAATTAATTTAAACTGAATTTGTCATCCGTGTATTAAAAAAAATTTGTTTGAAATCATTAAAAATGATTTCAAATAAATTTTTGTTAGCTCACTCATAAAAACTTTCATTTCGTAAAGAAACTTTCTATATTCATCAATTAGCATAGCTTGAAGTTTTATGAATCAATATAGAGTAAATATGGAATAAAATGATTTAGATATCAAATGATAAATAATTTTTTAAATATTAAATTTATGAAAAAAATTATTTAATTTCAAGTAATGAAGAAAATTTCAGCTTTGATTGAATCTTATTTCTGCTATAAAAAAACTCAATTTTATAAATTATTCCTCTATGCTTCCATTCAAATATCTTCTACAGAAAAATGATTAATAAATGATTCTGCCTTCTCTCTTCACTTAAATTTAATTAATTTTTTTTCTTACTGCGAAAATACTTTTGAAGAGGTATAACTTATAGATATATTTATTATTTCTTTTTTTTTCAAAAAATAAAAGTAAAGAAGAGAAAAAAGAAATAATTAATTAGTTTTTCAATCGCTTCTTTTAAAAATTAGAAGAAAAAATATTTCGGAATATCGCAAATATGAGCGATCGATAATTCAATAGAAATAGCATGTCTTTTTTCCGGTTTCTAAAGACCTATCTCTGATAAAAATAAAATAAATGCCATTCTCAGTCGAACATTTGATGGAAAAAAATCATTAAAAAAAGTTTTGTTTAGTTAATTATATTTTTTAATATTGTGATACTTTTAAAAAAAAACTTATTTTTTTAATTAATCATTTTGTAGTACTTTTAAAATTAACAATTATTTTACCTGTTGATCGAATAATGCCCAAAAAAGCACAACTGGAATGAACAGAATTGAAACAGCCACTAAACTTTTGACACCGCGTAAGAAATGATTGTTATATTTGGGCGCACCATAATCAAGCCAATGTTCAACTTTATCTTGTCTACTACAAATTACATTATTTTATTATTCTGTCCATTTAGCATTAGCATCAATTAATTAATGTTAAATCAAAAAAAGGGTGATCTATTTCAAATTTTCAATCAATATATGAAAACCGTGATCATATCAATTTCTCAGATTTTTACGGAGTTTATGAGATTATCAGGAAATGTTTGCTCTTGTAGATGTTGAGCGTTTCCATTCTCATTTATTATTAGATAGATATAATTATAAGTGACAATTCTAATTGTAAACAATATTTCAACAATTTTTTTAAAGTGAATTAAAAATATTACCTCCTAATGCTGCATAATTTTCTTCGAGCTGCGTAACAAATGCAACTAATGACACTGAATACGACGTTACCCTTTCCAGGTGGCACTATTTTATAATATCGCCAACCGGCTAGAAACAAAAAGAAGGCCAGTAGCATCAGTGCACCGGGAACACCTGCAGTGGGATATCTCGTTAATTTCTCTCATTTCATCTTACATTGGAAATATTTTGTTAAAATCCTTTATCGCATCTGACACCTGAAATGTTTCATTAACTTTCCTTACTACATTTTAGAAAATTAAAAAAAACGCAAGATCATATTTACTGTTTTCCATTCTAATCACTTACCAAATGCCAATGGAAAACAATATTCGGAACCAAAACATTTCACTCGTCCTCGTAATATCGGTGTTGTTAAAATTGCCAGCAAAGAGCCAGCATTAATTGCAAAATAGAAAAATGAGAAAAATTGATTCCTTTCATCTACTTGCTTTTCTTCAAACTAAAAAGTTGAAAAACAAACTTCCAACATTAGATAAATTAAATTTGAAAATTTGTAAAAAAGAGAGCAAAATCGAGTCACATGAATTGAAATTTCAATGATTTGAGTATGAAATTTATAAATTTTACTCAAGAAATCTGCCACAAAAAGCTAAAAATATGAATCATTTTTTTAAAATATATTCTTCGATTCTTACATCTTTCAAAGGATTTGTCAAAATATTGTAACAACAATAATATGTGTGTGTGTCTTTAAAAATAAATTTATCAATTCTTCTAAAGTTTTTTTCCTCTATTAAAATTTACTAATTCTTTCTAAGATTTTTTCTCCTTAATATTTTCGGTATAGAATATTCAACCTGATCAGCAGCGAATGCTGAAACACACGGTTTTATGCCACCGGTAGAAAAAGCGATAATGGCTAATCCACCGAAATCAAATATCATGCGAATATTTTCAACCAGTTCTGGTATGGCACCAACTGATAACAATGCATGACCAATCACATAAATAGCAGACATCCAAAGTATCACTCGAAATCGACCGAAATAATTATCCGCTGCGACAGAACCGAACAACGGTGAGATATAAGCAAATGCTACGAATAAGTGATAAAAAACCGATGCCTGACTGTAACAATAAAATAAATTTAATTCAGTGATTACAATATAATTGTAATTTTTGAAAGGTAACTTTAGAATAGCATGAAATGACAGAAATTCAGATGATATTATTTTAACCTTTCACTAAAGTGATGTTCATTGATAAGATAAAGTATTAAAACTGCTCGCATTCCATAAAAACTAAAACGTTCACAGAATTCATTGCCAAGCATGAAAAATACTCCTGTTGGATAGTTACGAACACTGGCCAATAATCCTTTACGATTACTCACACTCATATTGCAATAATTAGGATGACTTGAATTGCCAAATGATATTAGTAGCGGTTGTTGTTGATTTGATTCTGGAATTTTTCTCAAATTTTAAACAAAAGATTAGAATGATGATGAAAACATTGATAATATTAACAATAATCGCATATCACTTCAATGAATTTAGTAAAAGAGTGATGATTTTCAAACACTACGTTTAAATCATTTAACTAAAGCAGCATTCTCGGTATATATTCAACTCAATGGTGAACAGCATGGAAAATGTCTTGAAAAAAAGCAAAATAATGCAAAAAAAGAGGTGTAACTGACTCAAAAAAATAATATTTTACTTCATGTTCATTTTTCTAATTTTGTTTGTTTAATAACAAAGAGAAGTAATGATGTAACCAACACTTATCACTAACTGGAATATGGCATTTAAATTAAATCAGTACGATATCACCGCATTAAATAAAATTTAAATAATTTAGATTATTTTCCGTGTTATCTAATATGACACTCACTTTGTTCTTTAGTCATCGATTTGTAATCATTGGTCATCTCGGAGTGTTAAATTAGAAGTGACGAGACGTCACAGTGTAATGCAAGCAATGCAGTCAATACGGATATTGATCATATAAAACAAAATAATAAATCTTTCATTCCACATATGGTTGGATAATTATGATGGTGTTCTAATTTGACTGATTAAATGAGGATGTTAAAAATGAGTGATTCGCCAATAAGTACAAAAATTTTGAAGAAAATCTCCATTTGATCAAAGCAACAACTTGAATAATTTTTTCTTCTACCGCCTTATTATGCAACTGATAAATTGAGGGAATGATTGCTTAACCGATTATTTTTTAAGCAAATTCAAACAATGAAAAGACGGTAGAAGGTGCAAAATCAATGTGTTAAAAGTCGATGAATCATATTAATCCATTTTATCTTCAAAATATAAAAAGAAGAAAGACTTGTTTTCAGATGCAAAATTCCAGTATATTACTTCGATTTCTTTATTAAATCAAATTAAAGTACTAAAAAAATCAAACGATTTACATATAAAAATAAACAATTGAATGAAATCCTTCAATTAAATATTATCAGACATAAAAAACTGATTATAATTATCAATGATAAATACTTCATGATTATGTTAATATGATCGTGATAACAGTAATAATATTGGTATGAATGGAAATAATGAGAAGGAGATATTCATCGATTTTAATCTTTAGTTTTTAAGTTTGGAATTCGAAACTTCAATCAGAAATAAATGAGGAAGTTTGCAAACGATAAAGGACTACTTAATTTATTGTATTTCCTTTGTCCTCTTTTTATACTTTTATTATCACTTCCAAGCAAAAGATCTCAAGATATTAAATGAAAAGTCTGAGAGAAACCAAATGATTAGAAGGTATACAGATGGAAAGAGAGTAAATTGTGCAAGATATGGTAAAAAGTCCTAATAACACCTTTCTTTCTCCAACTTTCATCTTTTTTGCACTAATTTTGTTGCCCGCTATCAGTGATCCCGCTATTCTCCAGGATCTTACTCCGTGTATTCTGAGATATGCAAATGATGATGCATTTTAATATTCGGAACTATTTAATTTAAACGATTACAGCTTTGTAAGTTAACTTCAATTTTGAAGATTTCATTATCTGTTCAAGTCGGTTTTTTTACAGCAAAGATCAAGTAAAATTTAAATTCTTCGACATTCGCTATGAACTCAAATATCGAAATTCCCGATTACCATACGATCAAGTCAAAATGTAGACTAACTATTAGAAATAATACATACAGAATTAATACATTACTGGACATGGTAAATACCTATCACAAATTTTTTTTTTCAAATTAAATCTTCTAAAAAAAAAAATAAGGAAAATCACTGTTTTTGTTCGATAGAGCTTTGAAATGTGAGCAATTAAAGGAAGTTGAAAAATATTGAAATCGATTTTAAATGGAGCATGAATCAATTACGACTGCACAATAGAAGCAAATCGATATAATACATGGATCAATGAACGACAATAGAAAAAAATTGACTTGCTGATATTCTTCCTTACTTTCAGGGCGATATTTTGATCAACTGAAAAATTGAAAAAGGAAAAGAGAAGATTTGGTTAATTAATAATTATGCTATTAAATTTCATTGTTGAAATGACTTCTGTCATCAAATAAGGAAAAGGAAAAATGGGAGATTATTCATGAGAGCTGTGAAAGACAAGGTGATAGCTGTTGAAAATATACTATTAAAAACAGTGTTCATGTGGTACCAGAAAAAGAATACCATCTAAAACGATAGAAGTAGACGACGGAAGGAATCGGAAGTCGAAGTTGCGCATATGCTAAAAATTCTTACGTAGTATGCGCGTTAATACGCGTTGTACACGCTACCGTAAGAATGAATACAAACGTTGCGGAAACTATTTAGCTCGATTGTATTTTCTATCTTTGTTATTGCTTATTTTGCTTTGCTTAAACAATACCATGGAAATTCTCAAATTGAAGTCTCAAATCATAAGGGAAAAACTTTTAAAGCAGAATATCTGATATGTCGTAAGCATGAATGACTTCAAGTATTGGCGATAGAAATTCGCTTATTTTTCCAAACTTATTTCTTTTACATTTTTATTTTATCTCTCCCCTTTCTATCTCATCTTTTCTCTTTACATGTCTAATATCTCACTGACTACATTGTCACGTAGAAAGGATAATTGATAATATTACGTTACGTAAAAAATAATTCAGACAAATTTACACGTCACAGGTTCTTCAAAACTCATTAATAGAATATATAAATATAAAATGGAGGGTTTTTTTTTTAAAGTAAGACATTCTTTTCAGCAATTTCCGCTCCTTTTCAATCCCTCCTTCTTCATTTCTTTCTATTCAAAAATCTCTCATTATAAACTGGTTTTTAAGATTTTAAAAATCTTATAAGCAAATAACATACTCCTCGTTATTATCACATTAATTAGTCATTGTGATAGCATTCTTAATTACTATTATTAATGATTAAGCTTAAGGCACTTAAAGTGCTTTTTTTCGGATGCTTACAGGAATGGTATTTTAGTAATGAGATGATATGATCATAGCATAATGTTAAGATTATATGGTGAAGATTGATAAAAAAATGCAAAAAAAACAATTTATTAAAAGTCATTGATAACAATCATATATAAATATAAACTTTTATGATTGTTAAATAAACAATTTTTATTTCTATGCAACACACTGTCACCATTTTCAAGTAAAACTTCTTTCTTGAACAAAATTCTGTGCTTCGTTAACGATCCTTCAACCAAAATAAAAATATTAAAAGCTTACAATGCTTGCACGAATAAATAAAATGGCATGTGATTTACAAAAATTTTTTAGAAACCATTCGAAATAACTCAAACCAAATATTTTAAGGTTAAATTTGAAAAAAAAGGAATTGAAGAAATCTGAGCACATAACCTTTCTTAGAATTTCATATTCATTCTAAACTTGCGGAATGATAAATGCGATTTCGATCAATATCAAAAAAAATATATCACTGTCACTTCCAACCATTTGTAAAAAACATGCGATGTTAACAAATTATCGTCGTATTACCAAAAACTTGATATTTTCAATTTTCAGTAATGTTATGTGAAATGATCAATGGAAGAAGAAAGAGAGACAGAGGGACATAGAGGGAGAGAGAGAGAGGGAGAGAGAAAGGTATCAATGAATGGTCAATGTGAGAGGAAAGTTTTCTTCTGATATATTCTGGTTGAAAAAGAAACTGGTAAGACTATTCATATCAAATCAAATTCAATCATTTCATCGATTTTGCTCATTTGTCGACATTTAATAAATGAGTAAAATGTTATATCAGCTATAATATTAGCAATTGTAGAATTTTATTTCAGCTAGCGTGCATGAAATTATCACAGCTTAATTTAATAATATGAAAATTTTTGAAGAAAAAAGAGGAAAGAAATGAGTTAGTTCTAATATTGAATTCACATTTCTGAAAGTAAATATTAAAAAATTACTTCAGATTACAAATTATTCTTTCTGTGCAAATTTTCTTTATTATTAGTTGTAAAATTTTACTTTATATTATTTAAATCAAATAGTGGAAAACCAATTTTTTAAGTAAGGCACTTTATATTTTAAACAACCAGTGGAAATATTACAATTATAAGCAAACAACGGATGATTATGAAAATTCTTCCTTTCATTCGAAATTTAGGAAAAAAAATAAAGCAATTTTTTAAAGATGCTGAATACCTTTTCAGGCACGACTGCTGCAATAATTTTACTGTCAGCAAATATTTTGCCATATTTAGAATTTTGTAGGAAGTTCTGAAGGAACAATTTTCGAAACGATATATTAAATATTGTGAATAGCAAATATCACAGCAATCAGAACATCTACCGATTTCCTCAAAAATAATGTTAGTAATCCGTCCAAAGGCTAATATTTCTCGCAATGCTTGTGAAGATGAATATGTGTGATATGAAGTGGAAAAGCAGAAACTTGATGTGAGATAAGAAATATGGTAATAGTGAACGGCAAGAATCAATTAACCTTATTGATGGATAGAGAGAGAGAGAGGGAGAATTTCATTTGTAAGGAAGAAGAAATGAATTTACTAAGTAGCAAATTATTTGTTTCATCTTCAGCCTATTTTTAAATGCATATTACTCTTTCAGAAAATTCTTTTAAACATTTTTAACATCGACTCCCTTACTACTCAAATCTTAATTTGCGCTATAATTTTTTCAAAAAAAAATCAGTAAAAGATTACCCCTTGCACTTCGTGCAGCTGTTGATGTCGACATCGAATATGATCCAGTCTGAGTATTTTGAATTTCACTGATGTAAGAAGAAAATAAAGTACCAAAACAAAACGATTTAGGAAACAGTCCAAAGATCAAAACAAATTATTATGTGTTAAATTTCATTAAATGTATTAATTAGCACTTGTCATTCGTAATTATTATAACGATGATTTAGGAATTTCACTATCGGGGTGAAGCAAAACAATGTACATATGCGAATGATGTCTGTCTATCATAAAGCGTGACGCATAGCATAAACAAAAAAAAATCGTAGTCTGCATAAATATTCAAAAATCTATTAATCCATTCTAAAAATCCCATAACTAATACTAATACAATTGGTAATCTCGACTTTTTTAGCAGGAATTTTGGCAGAATTTCCAAAAATGTCGAATATCGAAAGGAAGATATTTTATCCAATTCTTGTAAATGGTATCAAAAAGACATGTTTATTTTAGGCTTTACTGGTAGAATCTCATAGAATTAGAAAAATTTGACAGATGGAACCGTTCCATCAAACAATCTAACCTGCGACATTTTTCATTATTCTAACTCTCACGTAACTAAAGCAAATAAATTGCTATGAAAAAATGAACCTTCAGTCAGTTTTTTGAGTTAAATCTAACCATTACATAATTTGTTGATCAATTTTAGCCCATTTTTTGCTGTGCCAATTTTCTTTTTAAATATTATTTTAGCCGATTACTTTTTTAAAACAGTTGTGTGAGAGATTAAATCAACCGCAATAGCTCCTTTTTACAGGATATCGCACATGATAGAGACAGCGAGATGAAGGTAAAGTTTAAAAACTTCCTTTTCTTTAATTAGTTACTTCCTTGTGAATGTTGGAAATATGACCACTACCATTAGATTGTGAGTAATCACTTCAATTTAATCTTCTCTCCCAAAAAAGTTTCAACATTTGGAAAAATATATTTCTCGACAAATGGAATATGCAACAGCCCCAAACCTTCAATTTATCCAAAAATTGCAAATCAAATTCATTTCTTGATTTTTGTAAATGTGCATTTTTGTGTACGCTCCAAAGCAAACGCGAGTGATAACAAAAAAACGTGAGCGTTGAAATTTAAGTTTCAAAATTTCAATTTCATGTTAATTTGAGACTCAAATATCTTCATAATTAGATTCTTACTGCATCTTTTAAAGATTGATTTTTTCGTGTCAAAAAATCTCATGCACTTTTTATCGCAGACATGCCATAAACATCTTGATTACATTAAAAATAAAGTGAAACAAAAAGTACTGAAATTAAGAGAGGAGAACAATGGCAATACTTTTGATTTAAATGGCATAAAAAATTATGGGTGTTGAAATTTAAATTTCTATTAATTTAACTGAGAATCAAATATATTCAAATGACCTGCTGGAATAAGAATTACCGTACTTTTTTATACGGTTGATTTTTAATAGAAGACATCGCTGCATATGTACTTGCGGCCATAAGGAAAAAAACTGAAAATAAAATTGCAAGCAAGACATTATCAAAAGTATTACCAAGTAATATTCTTTGTACACAGCTTGAGATCGAGTACCATAAATACAAAACATTTAAATATATAATTAACTTCGAGATTTCCATACAAAACTATTTGATTGACGAAGTGGTGATTCACTGAAGAAATACGGTATTTGGAAGTTTAAGAACATTAAAAAAGATTAAAAGTTCTATCGCCTTCCTTCTGCAACCTATGAGAATTCTTAAAACCATATAAACATTAGCGTAATAGAAGTATAGAATGGTACAAATATCAACGAAAAATTCTGTTTTAAATGGAGAAGGCATGCCCAGAAATTTTGATGGTCTTAAAAGCATCTTAATTTCTTTGTGGAGTTAATCTAAATTCCAAATTATGAGTTTTTAGAAATCAAATGTGTTAAAAAAAACCTGAAAATGCACATGTCACTAAAACACTCAATTTAAAAAATTTGTTTCTGTTTGAAAAACTGCAGAAATAAGTTATCTTCAAACTTTCGTGTTCTTTTTGCTTAGAAAAAACATTTCAGTTAAAAAACCTATAAAATAAACCTAATTCTATGTTAGAACGCAATAACCGACATGATTGAAAAACAAACTGATAATGTGAAAGACAATTAACTCTTATTTTATACTACTGTATATTTTAAAACAAAAATAAGTCCAATTACACTTTTCTTATTGCACAACAAGTTCTCTTTTTAATTTTGCCGAACAAAAATACAATTACTGCCAGTACAGTAAGCTGCATAGTGGTTGTCAAATTGAATACTTCAGAAAAGTCTTTCAAATTACTGAGGACGCTTCCAGCTTGCACACATAGCAGGTTATATGGAATTAATCCTAAAATTCTTCTATTTCTAAAACTAAAATCAATGTTATAAAAGATTACACAAACAACTAATAAGAAATCATTAATTTCATTAGGATCTGGAAAACGTCAGAAGTTGAAATTTGTCAGGAAATATTAAAATATCCACAATTTACGCAAATTAAAAGCCTATACTTATATATAAATTTATTTTTATTAACCATTAAATTGAATAGAAAAGAAAAACTACTAACCAATCAAAATAGATAAAGCGAAGTTGCTCAATGGGATATTTACAAGTGGTAAGCAAACATTTAACAACCAGTGCGGTGTGAGTGGAAATAATCGAGCACATAATAAAAAGCTGAACAGTCTACAGCGATTCTCAGCAACCTATAAAATATTTTTGTGAGTGATAACCTTTACCGATTACAAGCTCTACTACGAGCAATAAAACAGTTCCCTCCCTGAATAAGATTTCTCAGAAATAAATTCTTCCACGATCAAACCCACTGATAATATACCACAAGCAGCCAAATCCAAAAGTCTAAGAGTAAAGCAGATAAAATTTTAACATATGAAGCTTTGAATCAGTGATTATTGAGGTACAGAGTTTGACAGGTTACAAGCTTATATGTTTATCATATGCTCAACTCAGACGACTATATATGACATACATGGAAACTATTCTTGCGCAAGTTATTTTCATACTGCGAATGATATGCGGTTGCGATTTTAGCATAAAATTTTGTCGACAAATATTAAATGTAGATAACCGCCAATTTCTGATCATTATTTTCACAACAAAATTCGCAAATAACGATTTAAAGCTCACTTCATATCTGAGCCGCTGTAACTGATTACTGAAAAAATATTCGATAACCGGTTTTGCGAACCATAAGCTCAATAGATAGCAACATGAGGCACCTATAGCAGTCAATGGGCATACCAAAAGTAATGCTTTCCAATAACCAAACAACGCTCCTGCCAATACGTTCTGAAAACATTTTCAACTTGATATGAAATGTGGGATATTCTTCACAGAATAAATTTTGAGAAACAATAAAAATGAAATACAAAACAGCAGTACCATCTAGCCATATAATGTGGGGAAGTTTGGTTTTGCCAAACAATAAAGGCCTGTAAGGACATAGCAGTACCAGTGCTTTAAAAAAAATGTTGGACAGTCAACCAGTAGCTTGCGTGTATATGAGATTAAGTTCTTGAATCTCTAAAAATTAATTACCATGGCAAAAGATCCAGGAATAGCAAACGACTGTTTGTACAGGTAGGCAAGGCTGAATAATAGCAAAAGATAGATGGAATGTTTCTCTCTGAAAAACAGTCCTTGAATATATCTCATTCGTTCCAAGTTATCTTTCTATCCTTCACGGCTAGATCGTATCAAAGAAGTTATCTGAATTTTCAAAAATCGAAGACTAAAAAATCCGAAAGATTTTGGATTCATTTAGAATAAAAGCATATGTAATAGCTCAAAATTAAATGAAATCCAAGCATCCCCTGTTCTCTGTTATGAATTAATAAAAAATTAAAATACACTAACCTGTACTTACTAAAATAATCTACAAGAACATTTAAATCGGTGATAGTTCGTGGAAAATACCAGCTAGGCTTGCTGTGAGCTGTAGAAATGAGAAGTTCAGGTCTTAAGCTCCATGTAAAGATCAGTGTAAAAGTTGATATGGTGAAAATAAGCAGAAGTCCGCCCAAATGTCGAAACATCAATTAAAGAGCTTCAAATGAAGGCAAAAAAACCAAACGTTAAGCATTTGACATAATCACTCTAAGCTAAACTTCCGCTCTCCACTGATCATGAAAAACATATTCATATGCAAGCAGAGAGGCAGAGAGAGGGAGAAAGAGAGAAGAGAGATTAAACAAGCGGTTGAGCAAAAATGAGGACAGGATAGTTCCCTAACCTCATCCAACATCACCGTCCAGAGTTCAGAGATTAATTGACAATTCCGTTGATAATGAGCAACAGACTTACTCCGCATTGCTCTATTACTTTCGTTGCACACCGTCATCCACCTGGTTAGATCACTTTGACATTGGACGTTCGGTAATGTTGCGGTATATTCATTCGGCTTCTATCTTAGCCATAAACATTCACTCTCTTTACTTCAGTTATGTTTAATTTATTTCTCTTCCTCTTTAGAATTTTAAGTGCCATTTTGCTAAGTATCGTTTTAGTATGTTTACGATAGTTGGAGGAGGGAGTGGTTGAACAATCAATGATATTAAAGCATCTTTGTTAGTGTCAAACAAATGTAACCTATTTCGTTTGTTACTTCACGTCGAACAGTTACATACATGACTATTGTTGGATTCATCATGTTTAATAAGTATGTGTTGAATGAAATGTTAAATTATTGTAAACAGTTTTTTTTTGTAGCATTATTTTGAAGAAGTACTTTGGTTTGACACAGTTGAATTGTTTAATGAAGATTTTATTTGATAGAGAGTTTATTCTTCTTGATATGCAAACTTTTCAGAATTTCTACTTAATACAGATGTTAGAATTTCTGATCAATAGAATCAGTCACTTGGTTGCACTTCTTTATCGGTTCATTTGAGAGAATCAGTATTAATTATTACCAGTAGCCGTGGCAGTCTCACCATCAATATTCTAAATCGGTACTTAGAACCAGTTCTAGAATCAATATTAATTATTACCAGTAGCCACGGCTACTGGTAATAATTAATATTGATTCTAAATAGTAATTGAGACGCTCTATATTCCTTTCCAATTCGGTGATGTATGGTAAATATTCAAATCTGGATAAGTAAACAATCAGTCATTTGATGGAGGAAATTAATGGCAAACAGAAGGTTACATAATTATATAATCATATAATGATAATAATAATTGGCGGTAGCAAACAAAGGAATAGATCATATCTTTGAAATCAAAGAACCTTTTTCGATAAATAATTTGAATTTTGCATTTATCCCTATAATATCAAAAAATTCAAAATCCAATACTTTCTACTTTAAATTTATAAATCGTACAATATTGTGTTGAGGTTATTGGCATATGCTTTTTGTGATGCGATCACACTGTTGGGCAACTAAAATTGAGTAATTGTCAGTGAAGATATAATCCATTTACCGATTGCTAAAACGAAATCAAACATATTACTTCTACTCTTTTTGCACATATTCATAAAAATTATTAAATCGATAGAAAAAAATTGGCTGTGAGTATATTTGGTCTTGCTGAATTTTCGATACTTCGAAATAAAACTGTTTTATATTCTTGAAGTAAAACTGTTTTATATACTTGCAAAATAGCCATTTGAAATTGCGATCAACGTCTGGAATTTGTAACTAACATTTTTTCAGTGAAATTAGGGCTGTAGAATCTTCAGAACTTTATCGAAATCATTTACTGCTTTAATTACATTGTATTCATGAGATAAATCAAAATTCAAGTAATGATCTAAAAGAACATTTTTTGGAATATATACAAAATTGCCAAAAAAAGTGAATTTACAATAGAAGTTGAATTCATTACGTTTGTTACAGTCAAGAGAATGAGGCCATTGGACAAAAAAGATAGTAATGAATTTACCAAATGAGTACATAATAAATATTAATGCTTTATACTGGTTAAGGTACTTTAGACAATTAGCAGCTATATGACGCAAGTATTAATATAAATGATAGCGCACAGCTAATTTAATGTTAATTTTTAACATAAATTTTAATGGAGGAAGAAAATTTTTTATAGTTAACCAATTGTTGAAATAAAACTATTTCCGCACACAATTTCGTGCTCTTGCAGAATTTCAAGTATTTCGTTTCAAATTCAGCCTGCTTCAAAAAGGACAAATTTTTGAATATATCATCCTTTTCAGACTTCAAATTTTCGTTTGATAATGTATTTTATATTACAACGTCCAGAATTTCATGCAGAGAAAATTTCAACTTGAGAATGCATTCTTTTATGTTGCTAATATGGATAAGGATAAAGAATATTGAAAATAGATTAAATATAACGCACCGGTGAAAAATTCTGAATGGTAATTGAATACTATACATGAACCATCAATTTAGAAACTTCAAAAGTTAAAAAAAAACTTAATATAATCAACGTTAAGGCTATCATGACTGCGAAAAAAAACAATACTAAATAATAATAAACGTACGAATCAAATGAAATCATCCTGGATTCTGTATGAAACTTAAATAAAAATGCCAGAATATTTCAATTTATTAAGAGAGATATATTTAAATTCTATTTTAATTTCAAAAAATGAAAAGGGACAATATAAACTAGTATATTTTTGTGATACAACAGATTCATTCGATTGTATTGTAAGAATTATTTGCCATTATTGAGAATCAAAACTAGAGATCATTCAAGTTACAATTTTCCTTCCATCATTCTATTCAGAAAATATTACCATTTAATAACAACTAAATAATATAATCATTTAATAAAAATTTAATTAATTGCTTCCTGGTATTGAACTGAAGGGTTCTAAGTTCGATCATATAACAAATGAGCAATTTTTGGTAAAAATAGTAGAAATTAAAGTGATAAAAGCGGAACTGTGTACAAAGCACTGCTAAAAATTCAATACAAAACGATTGTACCTCAAGATGCAAATTAGTCAACTACATTTTGGTTTCTGATTTCTGATTATCCAACAATGGTGTCTCCTCGTTATTTGATTGTACATTAGAGTTTATTGATGTTGGTTTAGTGACCCGTATAATTATCGCATCATCATCTTCCTCATTGTCATCTGGAATCTTCACTTCAGGCGCTGATCTGGAAATTCCTCCATATTTCTTTTTCTTAAATATTTTTTCAAATCTTCTAAAGGTCCCGATGGATACTTTACTTTCTGCAAAATGTTTAAAGCGTATTTGGTAATATTTATCGGTACAACAATAAAGTCTATTGAATGACTCAATACTTATATTTACTAGCCTAGTATAAATATCCACGACAATATATGCTGCATCATTAATTTACAGTATCATAAATTAGAAAAAAGTAGCATGACAATGAAGTTTTGTATTAGACTAATTCACTTGAACATGTTTTAACAATGAAGCCAGGTAAAAATAAATGAAGGTAAACCTTCGCCTGTCTCGTCTCAATTCTAATAGTCAGTGAATATATCAGAAAGTAAAAATTAACCAACGCTATGTGTTAAGGGCAATTAATTATCTATTTAATATTTCGCTTCATCTTTCTCTACTTCTAAATTTTAATCATATACTATATGTTAATTGAAAATTAGTTTTTCAAGATATGCACTACAAAACTTTTACAGATGAAATATATGATGTGATAGGAAGCGATGCTTCTTTAATGTGATTAGTAATTTTAAATTCATATCAATGTTTTATCGTAATCAATATTAAATTTCAATATTACTTTTCATTTCTCTTACTCCTTCAACAGCAAATTAAAATTACACTCAATAATGTGCAAAAATTTAAGCATTGCGAAACGCAAAATTAATCATTATTATAATTTATATTAATTGAAAATTGCAAACTTTTAGAAACAAAAACATCACGAACCCTTTGAAAAGAAATTATTATTGCACAAAAATTAAGATTTCTATTTGTTCAAATTCCCGAAATCGACAAATTTCTTTTTGAATTAGCAAAAAAAGAAAAAGGAAAGATTATCATAAAAAATTTTACTAACAAAATTTCAGATCTACCTAGTTATTCTGTAATGCCCTTTTATAAGAATACATGAATTGACACTGGCTATCCCCTTATACTTTATTGAAAAAAACTCAAAAAATATCACAGCCGAGAAATACTTTCATACATTGAATAGGATAATCGATTCTTCGTTAGTTAATATTCATTCCTATTTGACTTACATGAAAGTGCCTTTGACATGGCACGTTAATATTATCCATTTGATACATTTCTCACCACAATGAAGAATATGCAAGAAAAACAAATTTTAAATAAAAAAGAAACTTTAGATTTTCGGTTGGTGATTTCATGAAATACCTAACACTCACGCTAGTAATGCAGACGAAGACAACTGATTTGTTCCCAAAGTGATATGCTTCCACATTCCAGTTCTGTTTACTTCATTCGAGATATTCATATTGTGAATGTTATGTGAAGGCTCTTGAATTGCTGCCAGCGGAATCTTGATTATTTCTCCACTTGCTGTTGGAATATGCAGATGCGCTTCTGTCTTTACGGCGTGTATCGTACCTTGATTCTCTTCCAGGTCTATATCGAATTCTTCCTAAAACAACATTCATTTCAAGCCTAATAAATAATATTTGAAACTGTTTCATATCATGTCCAAACACTGCAAATTATCACAATAAAAACGTCATCAGAAAGATATATTCATCAGAAGTAATAAGTTGATAAATTAAATCAGTGTACACACAAACCATAGCACTTTTCTTCCTCTTCATATCCTCCTTCTTTCTCAAGTGGAAATCAGGCATTTTATCATCCAAATAACGTAAGTCTTTCTCCGTGAAGAATTTTTCCATGACCTTTCGAACAGCAACCATTACCACCAACTGAAAAATGCGCTAAGATTAATATTATATGGATTCAAATATTCATAAGATTATTGATCCACGTTTCTTTGATTACAGTTATTTCCCATTTACACACTTTTCTAAAAAACTTACAGAGATCTCATACTGTTATATATGTGTAGTCTTTTAAATAGCGCAAAAGTTATTGATATGAGCGATATTGTGTTGTCACGTCAGTAAAAATGCTTTAATAGTTAATAAAGTTGAAGAAATGTTATGGTTGCAAAAAAATTGCCCTGAATAAATTTTAATGAAAGATAAAAGTATACCATAATTGGAAAAGCAATAGAGGTCCGTTTTATAGATTTGACAATCCATAAAACTGCAAGACAGGCTACCTGACAAAATGTGAACTTATGAATCACCGATATTGGCACATGTCGAATGTAAATCGTGTCTGGCTGGTATCTGAAATTAATGACTGGTTTTGTAATATATATCTAGAACATAGTTCAGAATTGATTATCCGATTCGGGATATCTGTGAAAGAGATTTTAGTGCTTGAATTTAAAAAAGAATTACATATGTCGATATTATAAAATCATCAGAGAAATGGAATCATAATATTCCATAATTTTCTGTGACATTAAAATTTTTATGAAATTGTTTATTAAGTAGAAAAAAGTGGATGTAATTAAGATCAGATTACATTAAAATTGTGTTTAAATGAATTTAAAAAACGTTGAAGAGAAAATCAAAAAATAAATCTGAAAAAAAAAAGAAAACCTCAAAAAGTAATTTTAAAATACAAACTTCATTGGCATTAGTAAGAGAAGGATTCTATCGAAGAGCTGTATGCCACCAAGCGCAGCTATACCCATGTATAAGAATACACCGTATAATACAGGCATTGGTATATGACTAAGAATACCAGTCATTAGTACCGAAGAACCAATAAATATGAAGGTAACAATACCAGTCACTCGCTGTTCCCTAT
>UPTC01000583.1:4551-14958 GCA_900537255.1 Acanthocheilonema viteae
AATTATTGTAAAACTAGAAAGTAGAAAGCAATTTATAAATTGATATCTACGAATATTTTAATAGCTTATAATTCATTAAAATTATTGCATTCATTTAATTTTTTTCCAGAAATTTTTTTCACCACCAACTTTGCAAAGAAAAACGATGAAATAAGGCTAACGACCACTAACAAACCTGCACACTGCTGAAATTTTCCAATCATACATTGTCGAAATAATTTTATTATTTCGAGTTGAGAACTGAAAAAAAGCAAAAATTTGCATATTTTTACGCCCAATATGCTTTTAAAAAGTTAAAACGGAGAAATTCAGCGTCTCAAGTAATTTGAAATAATCTGCTAAGCAAATAATTTGCACACTAAAAATTTAAAGAAAAAAAATTAAATACAAAAGAAAGATTTAAAGCATATAGTTATGATCATTCTGTATTAATTTCTGTTTTGTGAATTTTCTTTTTTTTTGGTATTAAATCCTTTAAATATATTGGAGCATATACGTATACAATTTATAGAAATTCAGATTCTTTTTATTATGAGGAAGTTTTTCAAATGACGCAAATTTAAATTGATGTGGAGATTTTTTTCAACTTTTTTTTGGAAATTTTTTTTTGAATTTGGAAAATTTTGGAATTTTTTTTAAACATTGATCAATTTTGAATCTCAAAAGTTTTCGAAATATTTGATAATTATATATAAATTGTGAATTGAATTTAGTCACCGAATATTTGATATTTGCATTTTGATATAAATTGTAATGATAAATCGTGGAAGAAATTAATGATTTGACTTCAAAAGGTCACAAATCAGACTCAAATGTGAAAGAGTAAAAATTTGATTGCGAAAGATTTCAGTTTTTTTTTCATAAAAATTGATAATCACTATGATCACTTAGAAAATCATTCTGAAAGATCATTTATTTCTGGATCAATTTCACTTCCTCAAGATATATTCAGAAGTTATTTCGCTAATGACTATTTCAAAATTTTCTTCAACAAAAACTTCTTTTGTAAAATTACCATGTTTATCTAAATTTGAAATGTTCCTTTTTCCAATATGTTATCTTTTCGAAAAGTGATCGAAATTATAATAAAAATATTTTTTAAAAAAAAAGTGATGTTGAAATTTTTCCTATTTCAATTAGGCAAAACAAAATTTTTCCAGTCAATCTCAACGAATCTTCATATGGCATTTGAAAAATCAACAATTTTACTTCCTACCTGTTAACAAAATAACAGCCGCATCCATTGATATTTTCAAATCATCCATCTTATTTCAATTTTT
This sequence comes from Acanthocheilonema viteae, assembly GCA_900537255.1. NCBI lineage: Eukaryota > Metazoa > Nematoda > Chromadorea > Rhabditida > Onchocercidae > Acanthocheilonema > Acanthocheilonema viteae. The sequence goes on from UPTC01000583.1 coordinate 5,832, forward strand.
CAACTCTTAAAGTGCAAGCAAAATAAGAAAAAGAGAAAAAGTATGATGCAATTAAATTGGTTTTGTTATAATAATTCTCAAAATTTATCATTTCAATAAGCTTTAGGAAAAAGAGACATTGAAATTAAAAAGCGTTTTTTTTTTTCATTATTGTAAAAAACACTCATTGCTACTATGATGCAGCTTATTTCTTTGCTATTGAAGATCGATGAGGACAGATTTCTATTTTGGCCAAGCGAGTGCATTACGAAATAAAATTGAAGCACTTGGCCAACACATTTTTTGTTTTTCACAAAGAATTGCATTTCGACAAACAAATAAAATCGAAGTATTTTATTTCCTCTTTTTTTTTGTTAATTTTTTCAAATTGCATTACAATTTTAATGGAATTTAGGGCAATTGAGGATAAATAAACTTCTTACCACGAAAGTGCCAGTATTTGAATTTAAATTTCAACATAAAAAAAAAGAGAAAACATTTTTTTTTCTACTTTTTAAGAAATGTTGATATTCAATTATTGGTGCGCTATTTTTTGCGCTCCATAAAATGAATGACATCATTACATCTGAACTTTTTTCTTCTCAATATCCAACAATCATTTCTAGTTTATTTATCAACATTTTTCTTAAAAAGTAGAAAAAATGTTTTCTTTTGAATATCAATAATTGATGTCAGAGTCATTATTTACACATTTCAGAGTTATTATTTAATCCATACGTGTACATGAATATATATCAATGGAATTTATTTAAAATTTATATCCAATTTTGGTTCACATTTTATATTCCATTGCCATCAGCAAATTTGTATTCAATTATTTTTTACATTCCAAATTTTGAACAGCAATTTTTTTTTTACATTTTGAATTTTGTATTCGAATTTTTTTCTCATTCTATGTTCATTTGCTATCAGTAAATTCGAATCAATTAAAATGTTAAATTTTATGTATAGCTAAGATATTTTTATTACGGATATATGCGATTAGTTTTTTGTTTGGGAATAAAATTGGAATGGATAAAATAGAATTGAATTAAGAGAGATAAAATGTCATAATTGGTTAGCTAGTCAGTTATTAGTCGGCAACTCTTTGCTATATTATACATATGTAATAGAAATTTAATGATTCAATTCAACATTAAAGTGAATTTACTCATTGATCATGGATTTATTGGAGGAATTTCATATAATTATTGCTTTATTTCAAATTATTTATTAAGCTATTAATTGAAATTTTCTAATATGGGTGTGAGATTACACAAATAATTCCCAAACTTTATTCGTAATTTTATATTTTAAATCAAAAAGAAAAAAAAAAGAAATGAATCATAAACAATTTCAAGTTTGAGAAAGTGTTGCAAAAGTATAGATTGATTTCTATAGAATTCATCTCTTAATTGAATCAATTCTGAAAATACTATATCAAAATTTTCAAAAAATCATTTGCCATTTTAGTTGATAAATATATGAAGTGAGATTGGATGAAAGAAATTTAGAAGTAATATGAAATATTTCCTACTTGACATTTGAACTGTTCCATTTCCAATGTATGCTTTTAAAACAGTAGAAAAATTTGAAGATTGAAAAGGTTTTTCTTCAAATGCGCTAAGTATTTTCTTTTTTTCTTTTAAATTATGACGGCATCTCTAAGAAAGTGACATTAGCAAGTAAGTCTGTCATATTGGCACTTCCAAAAATGTCCCAAAATGTAAGCATTAAACCAATTCAACTAGCTATCAAGCTGTCAACTATTCCAAATAACTTCATACTCTTTTTCTTTTTAATCATATTCCATTATACAGTCTCAAAATATATCATTCAAAAAAAAATTATTTATTTGTGCACTTACACATCAAATAGATAGCTTTTAAATAATATTGATAATTTTATTTTGTAATATATTATCACTGTATGCAACAAATGAATAAATATTTTTTATTTATAACTCTCTTAGAAGGAATTTTGGAAATTTAGAAACAATTATAAGAAAAGAAAGAAAAAATGAAAAAATTTCATTTCAACAGGCATACATTTCATCTTTTTCCAATGTATTTTTCTTCTTTCTTTCTTCTTTTTTCTCTTTTTAGGAAATGAAAACTTTAAAAAAATCTTAAGTTGGCAAGAATTGAATATGCTTATGATTAAAATTATCCAAGCAGTTTAAATTTCCTTCTTTTTTCAATAATTTATTTTTCTAGTTAAGTAGAAAAAGATAATTATTGTCAGTATCTTTGAGAATAAATAAATAAATGAGCAAAATTTGGGTGGGATTTAGTGAAAAGTGGACAATTGGAGAAAATCAAAGAACATTTGCACTTTTTTCTTCCTGATTATTTGTGCACTTTTTGTTTGCAACGAAAACGTCACATTTTTCGGGAACGAAAATAAAATGACAGATATCAATGCAACAAGGAAGTTTGAATGCAAATGTATCACAATGATAATGTGTTATTTCTGTGTTAATGTATTGCTTTTTCATTTTGTTTTTAAATGCATTTACTAAAATTGAATTGGTCGAGTTTTTTGTTTCGAATGGAATTAGCTGGATTATTGATCTAATTCGAACATTGTGATATTCATTTGCTGATCTATCGATGATAATAGATGATAGAACATTTGGATATAACAATTCGTTTTATTGATATCATTTTCTGCCTTATATAATTTAAAAATTTTAAATATTTTTGGTTAAGTAATAAATTTGCTGATAACACAACAAATTATAATGTTATCAACAGATTTATAACTTTTTTTGTTTCTGTTAATTCTATTTTACCATGTTTACCTCAAATTTATTTTTATCAAAATCTACAGTATGGCGACATACAAGGGGACAATTCAATTTTAAGCAAATGATCGTTAACTATTTTCAACAAATTATTGAGAATATCAAAATTTATTTTATTTTTTTTTGCTTCATTAAATGTTATTCAATTTTAATATTTATTTGAGGAAGAATAATTTGCATGCCAAATGAAGTACGCATTTGAAACTAACAATTATTTGATTACGCCAAATTTTACTCATTATTCAACATTTTTTTTTTAAAATTCCAAACAAAATTTTTGATAAGACATACAGCCTATTGTGCAGTTTCAGCTTTCATTTTAAGCTATTCATTTTTTTCAAATAATTAAATTTGTAATGAATAAATCTTGACTTTAGATCCTTTTATTGATGAAAAGCAATTTGTATTAGTTGTGTAGCAGTTTTATTTATTTTCAATTCTTGATATTTTCTTTAAGCTTATCATTTATCATCTTACCTTCATAAATCAGCTTGATTTCATCAAACCTTCACGATTTCGTTTCCAAAAGCAATCATTTGCTATTCTGCTTTTAAAATTGTCTAAAATGAATTATGAAATATATTAACTTTATCAATCTCACAAGTTTGTATATTATTCATTCATTCAAACTTCATTCATTATTTTCTCCATCAAGTATTAAAAGTTTACATGTTATTTATCTTGTCAAATATTGAAAGTTTTTTTTTTCTTCCTCAGCAAATATTCATTATTTAAATGAATGGAAGAAATTTCAAGCTTTCATTTCATATTCTTTCTTTCAAAACAGAAATGTAAAATAACAACAAATCAACAAACGGGAAGATGGCCGTAATTTTTGGACGAAGAAAATGTTATGATAAAAGAGAGAGTGAATGAGAGGGAGAGAGAGAGAGAAAGAAAGAATCGGAGAATAAATGGTGCGAATTTTATACTGAAAAAAAAAAAAACATGACAAGCGAAATTTACGTAGAAAGAAGAAACATCTGTTATCTAACCAGTAGTTTGAAATGTGAAGGTAAGTTTTAACTTTATCGAATCAAATTATATCGATAATTTTAATTAATAAAGAAGTGATAAGTAGAAAGAGTGCTGAGTAATGTTACAATGACAGAGAGAGAGAGAGAGAGAGAAAATCATATTCATGTCAAAATGACTTGTAGCTTCATTTATTGTATTTTTTAAAAACCATGTATTGAAATGAATTGATAAGTGAGGAATTTGAAAACTAACTTTAAACATTCAATCTAACTTAGGCTTTTTCTTTTTAACTTATTTATCTTTACACTTTTCTCAACCTTTGTATGCGCTTAAGCAGAATTTTTTCAATTAATATTTCCTGTGAATGTAATTTATGTAAGTGAATTGAATTAATATCATCTGGCAAATGTGATATAATATGCAACAATATAATTTTGGTCCTGTAAATGATCAAAAATCTAATCAATTTTTATATCATTCAATATTATATTATCCATCCATGATTGCAGTTTGCAGTAATATAGTAAAAAAAAATTAAAATAGCATTCATTAATTAATCAAATAAGTCGAATAAGATTTTAAAATTGAAAAACCTTATAATCAATCGAATAAAGTTTTAAAATTGAGAATACTTTAAAATCATGATAAAATACCGTCTAGTACATGTTAATAACTGATAGAATGTGTTTTCAATTATCATTTATTAGAATTAGATATGGCAACATTGTCATGAAATTATGATAAAATGCCATTAATCGAAATTCTTTCTTTACTATTTTAAAAATATAGTTGCCGATAGAGAATTATATTCGAGTAACTTAAAATATTATGTTGTGAAAAATTTTAGAATTCAACCAAACTTGAACGATTTAGTTAAAAGTGTAATTAATTAATCATTAATTCTAAAAGTAGTAAATTAATTACCATAAATTTTTTGATCGCAATCTTTTCTTTCTTTCTTCTTTAACAATATTACGAATCATTTTTAGGAAATAAATGAGAGAGAAATTAGTCGTACTGTAAAGAGCTCTTAGAATTTTTCGTTTTTTGCTCATTTTCATTGCAATTTGAATTGATTTGAAGTATATTTCTTCATGCATCATTTTATATTTCTTACTTTTTATGCCATTTCATAAAATATGTATTTTTGGAATAGCATTAGTTCATATCATTTACATCAAAAATTATTTAATGTTGCAAATTTACTCTAACGTTTCAAAATATTCCGATATCAGTTAGATGATAAGTATTATTTATAAATTTGAATAAAATAATTTTACGGTTTGTTACCAAACTGTTACTTTCTAACATGAAAATTTCCTTTTTTTTTTCCTTTTGAAGGAATGAAAAAAATTTATTTCATTCGGAATGTTTTTGTTTTTCATTATTTCTATTAAAAATGAATTAAATTGATCAATCAATATCGCAAATATGACAATAAATAAAATTTATGCGCAAAAATTTAGTATCAAAATGTATATGAAGCGAATTTGTCGCAGTTAAGCATTACTAATTCGAAATAGCTTTAGCAAAAGTATAAAACCGGATTCATCATTGTGCATTCCGTTATGTACCATTTATAACCTTATTACCTGAGATATACCTATCATAAGAGACGCTCAACCGGTTTCTGCTTTTTTACAATCATTTTTCGGAATTTTTGTTCGAGAAGTTCTTTGAGTGCTCTTGAAGTTCATTTTCTAAATAGTTACTTTTTTTCTCTTGTTTGTGTTAACTATTTGTTTTTGGAATGTTTTATTGGTTAGATATTCTATTGCGAAAACCCGGGAAAGAAATATTTGCGTAGGGAATTTTTGCTATCTTAAATAATACATTTTATAAAAAGCAGTAATTTGATTACTTATCAAACAAGCAAATCGATTTTCCATTCTTTCCCAATTTTTTTTCCACCATGGAAATTTTATATTTCAAATTAAAATGTTCTCTTTAATTATTTCGCTTATGATTTAATATTTCATTCACCAATAAAAAAAAAAAAACTTTTTCCAACTGATTACATTCAGAATTAATGTTTTCTAACTTTTTACAATAAAAAATAATATTTCATTTTTTTTTGGGAAATTTTTTTTTCAAAAAATTTTCGGAAACATAATTAAAGATCAAAGTTCACCGACTGAAATCAAACTTTGTTCAACTAAATTTTCACCTCAACTAAAATTGTTAATAAATTATCCTTTTCAGGCCATAAAAAAAGACATACTTCATACTGACTATTGTTCAATTCTGAAAGTTTTTTTTTGTTGTTTTATCCCTTTTAGGCGGATTAAATGTTTTCTGGCTACCGTAAAATGATAGAGCAGAACATGACGGAAAATTGCCGCATTATTCAGCAAATTAAATTTTGCCTTCGACCTCACTCGTAAAAGCAGCTATTTGATAAAGTTTCGCTTTTCAAACATTAATCTTCTAGAAATAAATAAACCAGTTTTTTACTAAATTGATAGGAGCAATAGAAGAATCGAAATTGCTATAATTCAATAAGCCTTCATTGTTAACTGGGAAGTATGTTTCAAAGCAATGTTCCACATTTTTTTTGGAGGATATCAGTTTAATAATATATTAAAATGATATCAGAAAAACTACGGAAAATGTAGGATGCAGAAATTTCGACCTTTTATTTTTTCGACCTTATGCTCATTATTTTAACACCAAGAAGACTCATAGGACGAGAAATAATCTGTTAAATTGGTGAAGTATAAAATTTTGAAGTTACCAAATAAAAGTAGTTTTCATTTACAAATTTTGTAAAATGAAAATTTTGACTAATTTTACTAGTGAAGTATAGAATTTTTAAAACGTACTGCAATAAAATAAACTTCTTACAACGAGATTCCTTCCTCCACTGATATTTGTTAGAGTTTCATTTTAATTTATTGGATATTGATTTATTGAAATTTATTGGATATTAACACAAATTACTGTTTTCAAAATATTATCACACCTACAGCCAATCTAAATTGACATCATTTTTTTTTTTAAAAATTTTACAATTTTTAAACTACAATTTTATTAATTTAGATTGTTAATTAGCAAATAAATAAAATACTTTCTTTGCTTCCTTGAGATATTTGTAATAAATGTTGAGCAGATCTTTTAACACGTGAATAAGTTGTTCTAAACGTTACAAAAAGTTGCAAACATTGATATTTATCCCTAACAAACATTATTCGTTTTTGCAAAAAATCCATGGAGAGATGTAGAAGACGGATCATTTTTGAAGTGTGTAAATATTTCGAATTGATTTCCATTTCTCAAATCTGATTGAATTGCCAAGTACTGCTGCTGAATAAAAATAGTTTTTTTCTTTTTTTCATTTACAAACTTCGTAAAAAATTATTGGTGAAGGAAAAATTTTTTAAATTCTCAAATTTCGATGATTCATGAGCAAAATACAATCGGTATTGATATTTGAATGGTTGAAATTCAAGTTTTGTAACAGAGGATAAGGAGCTTGTAGCACAAACACAAAAATTGCTCAGTTATTTATCACTCATTGTTGTTACTTTACTATTTCAATATTTTTGAATGCTAATTAATCAACTTTAGTTAGCTTCTGTTACAGTTATTTATTTTAACTTCCGTTCCTCGTACATTACGCGTTTTTATTCAGTGCTTTGATAATATTCAAATTGCAATAAAATGTTTTGGATATTTTTGCAATCTTTTTAATTTAGTCATTCATTTAATAATTTTACATTATTATTTGTTAATTTGCTCATTTGAGTTATATTAATTCATTTTAATTTTTCAAATTGATCATAAAATATCATAGCTATTGCTATAATAATCGAAAAAATTTTTGTTTGAAAAAAAAAGCGGAATATTTTATGTATGTAACAATATTGTTAGTGTTAAGCGATGACAAAAAAAATTTTTTTTTTGAATTGTTCAAATTTAGTTTTTTTTTCTCTAAAATTTTTTTTTTCCTCAATATGCATTCAAACTTTATGCAAATCGATATTGTAATTTTACGACGCAGTCGTGTTTAATTAATGACAGATTTTCTCCTTCTACCTGTTATTTCATGTATCAAATTAATTTTGGTTTATTGTTGACTGTAAAGAATGAAAATATTTGCTAAATATTTCACATTGAATTCATCAAATTAAAATTCATCAAACAATATTTACTTTGTTACATTGTTCAAATTGTACAAAATTTATCTTTGAATAAAGAAAATAAAAAAAGGAATAATTTATCGAAATCGATGTTCAATCTCATTTCTCTCATCTCTATTATGCCTAACATTTTGTTATCACTGATGAATTTTAATTTGGAGAATTCAATGTATTATCATTTATATGATAAGAAATATCATAATCATAAAATCTAGTGTAATGAAATGAGTGATGGAAATACTAAATGACAATTTCATGTTTAGATTTTAAAATGATTGATGTTGAATTTTATAATCACGGAGAAATTCCAATTTTTCATAATTTCATTCCATTTGTGAATATTTAAAAAAAATTTTACTTTATTATAGATGGGATTAATTAGTAATACCCATGCATTCTATCGTTTTTTTTTTTGTCAATTTTGTTTGACATACGATGAAAGCAATAATACTTAATATTTAATTAATCAAAATATTTCAAATATCTTTTTTCTCTACTTTCTTATTGCATTATCGCTTATTTTTTTCGCCAAATAATATGAAAAAAACATTCTCGTACACATATTTACTTGTAAATCCTTAACGATGAGTAGGTATATGTTGTCATTTGTTACCATCTGATAATAATCAAAATTGTCACATCTTTATCATACTTTTAAAAAATTAAGAATGACCAATTACTCAAAAAAAAAATTCCAAGCCATCGATATCCATCCTAATCTATCATTTGCTTCAATTAAGCTTATTATATCAGATTGATAATTATTTTTGTAAATTTGTGATGTTATTAATACATTTGTAATTTCATGTGAAACTTATTATTTTAAGTGTAACAAAATTTCACAAGTATTTCAAAAATACATTTCACATAAAATATCATTAATAATTCATTTTATGAAATTATATTATCATCTTTGACCTTATATCATCAAATGACATTCATTATTTCCATATTAATATATTACAAAATCAATATATTTCATCAATATATTACACCTTATCATCTTATCATTCATGATAGCTTTTTAAATTTAATTTTATATTATCAAATAATATCGATTACTTCAATTTTTATTATACGTTCTTTTCTACATCGATAAACCTCTCTCTCTTTCTCTTTCTCTTTCTTCATATGTTACAAACAGTTCATCGTGATTAACCGGAAGTAGAAAAAAACACCTCTGTGTGGTATGTGTATGTGTGTGTATGTGTGTGTGTGTGTATGT
>UPTC01000583.1:17953-32673 GCA_900537255.1 Acanthocheilonema viteae
CACACACACACACACACACACACACACACACACAATGTTACATTTATTGTTGGATTGATAGAGGTATTGAAGGCAGACGTGAAGAGTTAGTTAGTTGTTTACAACAAATTTTCATTTTGTTGTTTTTTTTTTTTTCATCTGCTTCATTCATTTTCAGGCGTTTTTTCCTTAACTTCAGCTGCTATTTTCAATAACTTCCTCCTTTTCTTCTCTTTTTTTACCGCACTCGGCTCTCCGTCTTCTCTCATACATACATTTTGCGCTTATTCTTACCCTTTTTGCTTCTAAAACAAGCTAAACAATCATCCTTCATTTGGAAATGTTTCTTTGTTTTTTTTTTTTTTGCTAAAATAACGTTTTTTTTTTTTGTTGTATGTTGTGCAAATAAAGATAGTTATTCAAATTATTTCTCATTTTCTGCCTTATTTTGTAAATATTTTAATATTATTTTGTATTAACAATTAACTATCATTTCATCAGTTTGGGAATTAAATAATTCCAGTGAAAGTAATACATGTATACATAGAGAGAAATTTTAATAATTCACATTTCAAATTTAAAATTGAGATAATTTGTATTAAATATGTAAAATTATATTTTCACATTTAGTCGTTTTTCAATTAAAATCAAAATTGTCGCAAGAGAGAAGACAAACAATGGAATGAATTATTTACACAATTACTTGATATATGTTTGTTATTATTTATATTATTACATATTGAAAAGCGTACTAATTTACACCTTCTATTTTTGTAGGAAAAATTTCAGAGGGAGAAAATCACGTAAGTTCAATTGTGTCTTTCACGGCAATTAATTACATTGATCTTATTGCACTGTTCAAAAAATCTTCATACTCAACATTTCTCATCTTTCTCTTACTAACAATCACCTTTATTTTTGCAATTGAATTTTCTTTTTTTTTCAAAAAATTTTGGTGAATTGAAAAAAAAATGCAGTTTATTTGTTGTTGTAATATATGCTCAAATTTATCGCTTTTCTTTCGCAAAAATTATGAAAAAGAAAAATAACAAAATGACATTACAGAATGGCTATTTTGCAACATATCGAATTAATCATTTACTTACAAAATTACTTACTTTATCCACTTAAAATTTAACTTTTTTCCATTTCATAAAGAGGGTATATAGCTTGTTAAATAAGTATTCTGAAATTGTTTTATCAATTAGGTAATTCGTAAAAGATCGATTATTAGCAAATGTTTTCTTTTTTTCTTTCATGATAAAACAATTTAATTGTGAGTGCTTAATATTATCAGACCTAATCATTACTAATTGATTTCTCTTCGATTAATTTTTCAATGTAAAAACATTTCTGCAATGCATTAAAATACAAATAATATCGTGAGCGCATATCATACGGAATGATATTTATAAGAAAAATAAAAAAGCGGGGAAAAAAAATAGAAAGAGTCGTAGCAAAGTATGTTTTCAATAATTTTTGCAAACTTAACTAATTTTTCACCAATTGATGCTTCGACTTTTTTTCTTTGTATCATTTCGAATGTTTTTTTTTTCAGTTCATATGGAGAAATGAAAAAAAAAACGATAGAAAAGGAGAGGGAGAGGTTAATTTTTTGTGTTTTTTTTAAAAATATTTCATTTTTATCATTCGAATTGTTGTTTCAGCCGACTGAATGCGTAATTAATGATACTGGAAAGTTTCTAAGCATGCAATCAATTTGTAGGCGCAGCTTCTTTCATAAATTGATTGATTTGCTTCAAAAAATAAAAAATAAAAAAGTTAAAATAACTGATTATTTGCCGTTGTTAGTTGCAGAAAAGTGGAAATATTTTAATGTGTGCTTCTGATTTAAAAACTTCTTCAATGCTTTATCGGAATTTAAGTATAACGATTTAAAGTTTGGTATTAGATTTTATATTATATTATCACAAAGAATGTGACCGGTAAATTTAGTTATGTTATTGGCTTTTACTTTTTCTATTTGAAATTTTTTACAGTTATGATCCATAAATATTTACAGCTTGAATGAATATTTATTCAGCTTTTAAACGAACTAAACCAAACGTTAAAGTAAATTTAAAAGGCTTGTTAGAATAGAAAGTTAAAATTTAAAGTCTTTCTTTTTCGCCTATAATTATAATGAGTATTGAATATATTTTCAATCAATATTTATATATGTCTTATATGTAATATATAATTATTTCATTTACAGCATGGCATAGTTCTATGCTGCAATATTTAATTACATCAAATTTAACGATTCTTTTTTTGTTAAATCGTAACAAAGAAATATGAAATCACTAGAAAAAGAAGCACTTCTAATTAGACTTAAAAAAAGTTCAAACTTGGATGAAATTTAGAAGAAGCGTTGATTTCCTAAAATTATTGTTTATTTACATTCTTCAGCCAATTATCACAATTGAAATTTGGCATGCTTTTCAGACGAAAACTTGATCGTTTTAAAGAGATTTCCGGTATGAATTGTCGTTTAAAGATTATTTCCGTATAAATTAACACTAACAATGTTATCAAAAAGAAAAGCTCCTGATTCAATAAAAAATTAAAATGAGCAAAAATGATCAACTTGCATTGAACCGAAATATTCGAAAGCTACATCGGAGGATATTTTTCAATTATGATATGTAGAGTTATTAATTATTATCTAATCCAACTGAAGATATCCCTGAAAATAAATTTACGTAAAATTGATTTAACTTCTATCGATACTTACAGGATCAAGGGAATATTTCATGTAATCATAGTCTTTGGGATGAGAGATTTCAATGATTTATCGTTAAAATCGTTCGCTCTTATAATATCAAAAGGTTAAGAGGTGGGGTTTTGAGGTCAGGTGATTGGATTTGAAATTTAATACTGAGTACATTGAGCTGCACTAAATTAATAGAAAATGAGATTATGTTAGTTAGATCAATAAATAGTGAAAAAAAAAACAATATTCCATACTCTTCTGCTTCTCTTCCAATGGCCAAGATTATATATTGTTAACATTGTCTCGTTCTTTCATGTTGCTGACAATATTCTTGTCGGGTTATTGCCATAATTTGGATTCTCGAAGGTCATCCTAATGTTCTCATTGCATCTAACAATGTCATACCTTTTAAGTGAATGACAGTATCGTCCATCGTTTTCCTATTCTCTACATTTAACATTATTTTCTTTGCGTTGTATACTACAAACTGTAATTTTTAATTGAGTTCTTCGTGAATTCCTCTCATCTCTTTCTTTTAATTGAAGTTTTAATTGTCATTATTTATTATGATATTTGACAGATTACATGTGGTGTACGTTTATTGTCTTCTTTATTATAACAATGTCGGCTATCGATCGTGTTCTTGATTTAGCCGTATTTTAATTAATCTCTTTAGCGTATAATTAGAAACTGGTTTTATGTTTTTATTTCAGGGTTTTTATTTGTTACCTGTAGAAGATTGTTTTTATTGGCACATATACCTAGTACCAAAAGGTACGATATTATTCTCGACTCTGACTTTTTAATGGTACATGGAAGGATAAACCACTAACTGCGACATGTCTAGAAAATGGAATTTTATGGGTTCCTCCATCTAATCACAATATTTTGGATGTTTCTAGAACAGAAATCTATACAATTACAGAATAGTTTTTATCTATTTTAAATTAGAAGAAAAATGGATAAGAAACGAACGTCAAATTCAGTTGAAGAAGAAGCGGGTGTCCTAAAATCGGGCTACGTTACAGCTGCCTTTTTGCCTTCGGTAAGTATTTCTTCTGAAATGCCATCATCATCTTCACCAAGCTTTTCATTTAGAGTTCAGTTTTTTAAGGCATTCGCCATAATTGTAATCATAAAATTTACTACCTTTAGTAAACCTTGTTCACTATTCTCCCATTGAATCCTGAGCAGAATTATAAGCAGAATTATGAGCAGAATTGAGCAGAATTATGAGCAGAATTGTGTATATCTTTTCCATTTTTTGCAATAAAAGGAAAGATTGTTTTCACTATTTGGCCCCGTTCATTGGAAGAAGACCGATATTTTTGGGTTATTGTTAGGCATCTTGGTAATGTTTATTAATTTTAAGAAAACAAAAAAAGTATATTACGCAGTGTTGGGTCATCGAGCGCTTGAGCTACATGAAAGTGAAAAGAAATCTCAAAGAAAGAACAGACATCCGCGATATCTGATTGATCTTTCTACATGTTTTAACATTAATCAGCATGTAAGTTGAATTATTAATTTCATATGTGATTCTAAAATTATCGCAACATCTGTTCATTGGCTATTAATTAATCTTTCTGATAGAAATTTCTCGTTGGAAGAAAAATGCAAATATTCATTTTTGAAGGAGCGCGGAAGTTAATTTAGAAAGCTAACTTCAAATTCTCACAGTTTCTGTCATTTTTAATTTTTTTCAACGTGAAATTTTTGTTGGAATGGATTGTTCTTTCAATTATTAGCTCTTTCAATGTATGTAAATTCAGGTCTTTTTAGCAGCTTAGGCCATTCTTTTTGATGTAAAAGTCATTATGACTTCTCTACAATACGTTGGTGTTACTCAAACGTTGGTTCTTTTTTTAATGAAGTTAGGGAATGATGGTGTTATCAGTTTTATCATGGCTGATTGAAAAATCGTCAAGTATTGAATATTTTTTAACAAAAAAGCCAGCAGAGAACTTTTTTTTGTTTTTTCCAACTCTAAGAAATAAAAAACGAAAAGCAGTGGCAAATTTCAGAAATGTTAGTTGTTTAAAGACTTGGGTATGCTCGACCAATTTGTCATGGCATATTTTGCATGACAAATTTCACCACTTTTTTCTGCCGAATATCACTGAAAATGGAAATGAAATCAATTTCTCTTCATACTAGACTGCATTAGATTTGTCGGATTCCGTGGTATTTTAATCAACATTCATCGTTAAACAACAGTCATTATATTACTCATTATATTATACAATAATCATTATAACTTTTTTTAGGAATGATGGTAGAATTTCTGATTCATTCGATTTTTATGTGTAATCAAAATGTTTTTAATTTGCATTACCCTTTCCAATTGGCTCATATATTACTTTTCAATATATTTTATATAGACAAATGTATTGAAGCTTTGAAAAATATTCACTTATTCTGAAAATGTTAAATAAATAAGGATTGCATTGTGCATTTTTTTCTTTAGAAGTTTTTTAATTTCTTTTTCTGGGAGGATCCATTTGATAAATTTAAATTAATTAGATTTTTTGCATATTCTGAAGATAGAGATTTGTAGAAATTTCTAAAGAATATAAACAGCAATTAACTGCTCATCAAAGCAGTTAATTGTTGTTTATTGGTAAAGTCGAAATCCCAATTTTCTCTTAAGTCCATTCCATGATATTAAAATATTTTTTACAGTTTGATGGCCGATTGAAATACTGCGTAGCAATTATGACGCCTGATGAAACACTCGTTTTGCGAGCGGAAACAGATGTATTAAGTGATGAATGGTATGATATGTTGATGTCTGCAGTAATACCGGCACGAGCTCTACATCTTGGACGACCCGTTCTTGCTAATGAATTTTTTGGTAAATTTTAACCGTATTGCCGGCTTTTTTAACGTTTTTTTATGTGCCATTGAAATTTTTGTGACATTATATTTTTATCCTGCACTGAGGTTGTTCAAAAATACTAATTAATAGTCAACTAAAATTATTTAATGAGCAATGCCATGTGTGTCAGCATCCAGTTCTTGCGTAACAATGGACGGGAAGACTTGATTATCTTTGTAGTTCTACAAACTGATGAAGAACTCGAGATTTTCAATTTCAAGCCACTTTTTTCAAACTGAAAAGTGATGAAAAAGCTGTGGCTCTCATTATTTTATGCGATGGCTTATAATTTTTTAAAGTAGTGTTGTTAAGAAATTGTTGCTTCAGAATGTGCTTGGGATGTAACGATAGTTGAACACCCAAAGTTCCGGAAATCAATTAAATCTTCGGAGAAATTGGTTAATTTGTGTACAAAAGACCCATCATTACTCGGACCACATCGATTGTGTTTTTATCATCATACAATCATTTTATGTAGGCGAGGTATTGAACCAGCACCCTCGGATGCTCTGTCACAGTCAGGCATCCCACCGTTCAAAGCAACTGACTTCGTTGAATTTCCTGTAAGTTTTCAATATTTTTCGGTTTAGAATGATCAGAATAAGAAATACGCACATTCTTATTTGCTGAACAAAATTGAACAGAATCATAGCTGAATTTTTCTAACCGTTATTAATTATGTATCAACACTTTTACTGTCTATTGTTTTATGAGAATTGACAAGATTCAAGACAGTAGACTTCATATTTCGTTGTACTATAGTTTACTTCACGAAGCAATCTGTGCCCATGTATTTAAATTGCGCTTTACCTTATATTTATTACTTAGCATTTTTTTACTTGTCTACTTCTAGCGGCAATACATGGCTAGTTTTGGTTGCCAGGAGAGATATTTTTTTATGGTGATGGGTCGCTCATCGCCGTCAGGTTCCGGTGAACTATGGGCACTGTGTGACTGTGAAGAAGTAGCTGCCGATGTGCACAACAAATTAAATAAAATTATCGAAGAGGAGTGCGAGAAAAAGAAAAAAATGCCGAATGGGTGAGCGTCAGCTTTGGATTTCCTTTGTTTTATAAGTCTGTCGTTTGTTTTTAAAACTAAACTTCAAGGCTTACATTTTAATTGCTAATTTGAAGTCACCATTGATAGCGACAGTCATTTTCTAGCGGAAATTTAGTTTGAAATAACAGTTGTCCTTTCTGAGTTTCAGTAATCCATGATTAGCTTTCCTATACCTGCATACATCTTTGGTCTTATGTTTTATGTTTCACATACACTTTCTCCTCTCCAAACCTAAGATGGGGAATTCGATGTATGCTTACTTGGAGATTTTTTTTTGTTTGGCTGATGCTTCCAAAATTTTCAATTATTTACTTGAATAGTTCAAAGCACATTAATTTCTTCGATTATCTTTTTCAGACCACTGCCACATTTAACTTCCACGTATCATCATCGCGACCGGCTTCATACACACAGTGGATTTCGAAGAACAGGAACCACAGCACCAAGGTAATTTTTTAATATTATTAAAGGAGGAAAATGTTAGTTTGCATCATCAAATGACTGTTAGTACACTGCTCATTTTTTCGAAAATGAAATTCATTTGTGTGATTTATGTCTTCAAGAAAAAAAGCAGTAATTTGGATTTAAAGCCAAGAAAAGAAGAATCATTAAGTTTTTTGAAATTGCTACCGTTCTCTTATTTTTGGAATAAAATAATAGAAAAACAATACTTTTTTATAGTGGAAATAATATATTTGGAAAATTTATTTCTCGTTTTTTCAGAAAACTGACACCTGATGAATTGTCACTGAAGGAACGACGAGCCCAATTACGTGGTTATAAATGGGCTGCAGATTCAATTCAGGAAAGAACACAGGAAGAAACTCTATCGCCTAATGTCCCATCTTTTTTGTGGTTTGATTCAACTAGCACCAGGTATATTTTATATGCTGCAATTCATATAAAATTATTTCGGTGTTTTTAGCCTTTATATCTAATATTTATCGGTTATTCTTCTTTTTGTCTTCTTTTTTTATGAAAACTCCGGATGCTAATTCTAGTGAGCTTAGTTATTTCATATATGTCTTAGTCATTTCATTTTTTTTTCATTTTATATTTTCAAGTTCTAATTGTATAAGCGCTTTATCACGCATTTGTTTATTCCGAAATTCACCTATTCGCCGAGAGTTTATTTCTTCCAGTCTATAATGATCTAGGTTTTACAGAAGCAAGTGTTTGAAGAATTCACGTTCTGGGCAAAATTCTTTAGTTAGAAAAATTGATCGAACGCGAAGTTTCGAAACGAAAGTGCGACTTCCCTCTTCATCAACAGTTAGCCAGTCAGTTTCATTTTAAAATGAAAATTGCATATTATTTGGATCTAATTTTTGCAGTTTTAAAATTCAGTTTAATGATAAAGTAGTTTGAACAGTATAACTTCCTTACAGCACTGGAAATGAGAAGAATGGTAAAGGATGTTTCCAAGGGGAGTTATCATTCGAAAGCTTGGAGTGGAAGAGTCTTTCTCGAAATCATTCTTCATTTGCATCATCTTCAGCTGCGGAAGAAACTGAAGACAGGCAGGTTTCCTCGTTGATTTATTACCTGAAGTAATGCTGACGAAAAAGTATTTCATAATGTCTATCAAAATTATCTATCAATCATTTTTGACTGGAGACAAAAATGTTGTGGAGATTCGAACTTGCTTGTTTCAACTTTTCATGATCTGCTCAGTAGTTGAAAAGCACAGAGAAATTTCGTGAATTGAATGGTTGAACAGTAAAGGGAATAGTTGAATAGAGAAAACTATAGGGACCAAATATAATATGAATATAGATTCATAAGGTTTTTATCGTTTTCTGTATTTAATATCTAATTTTGTTCCTGTTCCCCTTTCTTTTTTTGGATCACTATTGCTACAGAAGTGAGCAATCTCATTTATTAAGTTTTTTTTTTTTTAAATGAGTCATGTTTTTCCGCTTATTAACAAGTCAGCCTTACTTATGGATTATTTGTACACTGCTCTTACAGCGGTGGCACTTTACGGACCGATTTGGAAGAAGTAACGAATCCTGCTAAAACAAGTGTGGATCGACAGATTAAAGCAACCATCGAACGTACGCACCCGTTCATGTCGAAACAACAGTTCATGCCTCATTCCGGATCTCGTAAAGTTATTTCGACAACGAGTGAACATCTTGAATGTGATGATCGAGCCGATGGGACATCATGCTCAGTCGCTGGAAGCACGAGTACCAATGATGATTTCTTGCAGACGACACCCGGCGAAAGTAATAATTATTATATTTCAAAGCTGACTGCAAAATTAAGAAGAATGGTCGAACAAAACTTTTGCAAAATATCTTTTTTTGATTTTTTTTTTTTTGTACGAATGAAATACATTTCATTCAAACCTGTTCTTCTTTAGCATTATTAATGAAGCGGCTTGCATTGTCGGCTTTCATTTCATGAGCAATAGTGATAGCTTGAAACTTTTTTGTTCTAACCTTATTTAGCTACTTATTAGGCTGATTAGTGGATATTGGAGTTGCTAATTTTCTATCCACAAAGAAACACAGAACATTTGGCTTGCATGATAGAAGTGTGACTAGCCAAGTTGTGTACAATCACGAAATTTTTGTCGGGTACTAAGATAAAACGTATCTTAAATCAAATGTACATTTTCTAGGATTTTATAGAATTTTACTGTTTGTGTATATTTGCTATTATTTTTTACCTGCTTTTTCTTTTTATTTTCTACATCTACTTGTTTTTATATAATAAATCAATCATTTATTATATTATATAATGAAAAATCTGCTACCAGTTTTAGGTCGTTGTCATTAAGCTTGTTCCAGTGAAGTATTGAGTAGCTAGAGTATGCTAATGCTCAACAGTATTTTCAGTGTCAGAGGATGTATCTGGAGATAATTTGGAATATGCTGTGATGGAAATGAATTCATGGTCATCGGGAAGTGCATCGCATCTCGGTCTCTCATTAGGTGAGTGATTATAATTTTTTATCGTATTATCAAGAAATACGAATTTAATACGAATTGAGAGACATCTTGCATTATTGGCGAAATCATTGTATCTGTCAAGATGTTATTGGAATATATTTTGTAAAAGCGTACGTTTGAATGAGGAGAGAACATAATGTAAAGGAAATTGGGTGCAACAGAGGAGAGATTGGAATGAAGTATTTGATCGAATTTCCTTTTCAATCAAAGATAAATCTTTGTGTGATTTTTGTCTTCAGGAGAGCCACAATTCAATTTTGAGGAAGTACGATCGTATGTATCGGACAGCAGCGATAGTTGTTATTCTTCATTGGCTGCTAATGGTGCACCGCGGTAAGTTTTTCATTTCAGTATAATAATTATAGTGGTTCCCTTTCTCATCCTTTCATGAATTTGCAAATATATTTTGTTTTTTAGAGCATATTCTTTTGGTGCATCACACATTATACATCAGCAACCACGACGTTCAGAAAGGAAACCGATACATCCGGAATATGGTTCACTAGCACCGGATTCTTTGTAAGTGGAATATTATTACTGATGTTCCATAAATTATCATACTTTGAATTTCTTCAGTTCCTCTTGAACTTATGGTTTCTATCATGCCTAATTGCATTTTTATCTTTATGATTTCATAATCATTTTTTATTATAGGCGTAGTAGTAGTACCTTACCCCAAAGCGAAGACATACATCATTCAAATAAGCCGTCACCGTCAACTTGTGCTTCTCAAGAGGATGCTCGAAAGAGAGCTTTTTCTTTGGGCAGCAGCAAATCGTGGTTTCAGTATGTTAAATTTCAGATTTATACATATACTAGATAAGTAATCTAGATCTCAAGGAATATTCCAAGTGTGCAAGTACATTAGTTCAGAAAAGTTTATTCATTGATTTTTGTGCGAAAAGTTCTAATTTGCAGAAAGCCGTTTCGAAAGCTATCTCGTGATTTCATGACACGTGCTCATCGTATATCGAATACATCCCAAATATCATCAACGAGTTCAACTGGTTTGTCACTCGTACATTCGCCAAAATCTTCTTTTTTGTCCGCAGCACCTCAAACTGATCAATGTCCAATGTCTCGCGGTAAGTTGCACCTGCTTCATTCTTTACTATTCACATCGAACGACTTTACTTATGGTCATGATAAATAAATCATATTAAAATGCCTCAGAACAATTCTCTGTTAATCACTTAATTGAATTAAGACATTTTATTATCGTGTGTATACCTAATTATGCATAAATATGCGATTTTCAACTCAACTCAAATTAAGATAAACTATTTCGTGTTTGCTTGCTACTTGTACTGTCAAATAGCTACAAAGTTTTATTAAATTCAGCTTGGTTTGATAGTCTGCGATGCGAGAATTTTTTAGTTGTAATACAAAAACCAGATGAATTATCAGTACGTGGCTTAAATTGGATTAGATCTATTTTTTCAGCGAATAATTTTTGAAAATTGGGTTTTCCATTTTTCATTTAATTTAGCATGAAATTACGTTGTATTATTACATCTCTGTGAATTATGTACATTTCAGTTCGATCAGGAAGTATAGGATCAGGACTTTCAACTCCATATTCCAAACGTCATGTGAATAACGATCCTACAGGCGATCATGTCCCGGTGGATTTCGGTGGTGGTGGCTTATCACTCGGCAAATCAGCAAGTGGTTCATTACATAGTGGCGACAGTCCTTCAAGGTATATTCTTTTATTTATTTGTTTAATTTGATCTTTCACATAGTGTTCCTGAACAAATATTATGAAAATTTTGATCGATCATATTTCATTAAAAATATAAGAATATATACAATGAACATACAACTATTATCAGTAAAAAGTTATTTGATTTGTTGTCATATTTTTGCTTCTCCAGATCACGAACTTCGTCGTTTGGTTGTGGACAACGATGTTATGGCTTACGTGATACAAGTGATATTATTCTGCATTCTACAGATGCAGAAACAGAATATACTTCAGCGCTTCCGTCACGACGTGCATATGAACGATGTAGAGAACAGCGTTAGTTTATGACCATCGTTTTTATGTAGAAATGGTAGTGTCACGCAGCTTTTTTAACTCGTTAGGTTTATCCATAAATTGTAAATTCTGAAAGATTTATAGAAACGATAAGGAATGTAAGGTTGAGTTATGAAAAAGCTTTGAGAAGTGGTGATATTCAACTTAGATATAATAATTTTCTTGATGGCAATATTCAATCAATTTCTGGTTTGTTGAGCATCATTTCATATTTCAGTATTCTCTGAAGCACTTTGAAATGCAAAATATTTTGTTTGTCATGTATCTTCTTAGGCTACAAGACAAAAAGGCATTTTTTAAAGCTAAGTTGTGGAGATTTGGTGAGTGGTGAATAAGGATTCATATCCTGCACTATTCGTGAGCCTTATTATTTATAAGAAAACTCACCCATATGATATGGACAAGATTAAGATTGTCATGGTGATTGATGGAAGTATTTTCAGTCAATAGTTCAGTATGTGTACCAAATGAATTTGATGAAGCAGACGATTATGTTGTTAGAGATCCAGCAGATGCGTCAGATTTTCATATCAGTTCACCACGCGTTAGTCATGAAGGACAACTATGTACCAATAGTTATTCGGATTCTCGTAGTTCACAAATTTTCGAAACGATACAAGAAAGCTTATCAGGAAGATCTTCTCCTGCAAAGTTTGTTTAACTTTTATGTTTTTTAATGATCGCTTTTAACACACATATTGAACTCAAAATGTTAGGCCTTTCTTGATCTTTCAATAAATATAATTCAGTGAAAGTCAGTAAAAGAAATTGTGATTTTAGAGACACCGATTCAGTTGGAAGTTACGAAGAGCGAGAAGTTTGTGATAAAACGGGAAGAAAATCCGAAAACGGTAAATCAATCGAAAAGAAAGTTTGTAAGGAAAACAGTGGTCATGGTAACAGTGAACGGGAACAGAAAAAGATATTAAGTTCTGATCCTGATGTAGAATTTGTTCCTGTGGATGTAAGCCTCCATTTTATGTCGATTAAATAAAATCAGCATTAATTGTTCTATGAATAAGTTTGAGGCGTATCAGAGTGGTAACTCTAACTAATAAAAGAAAAACAATTAGTTTACGAATGCAAAAGATGTTGAATTGGGCGAACACCCTTTCTGCCATATTGCCTCATTTTTTTGATATGTGTATTCAAATCTTCATGAAGTTTTTTTTGGTAACATGACAACGAGTAATTTGAGCAGTCCGTCCATTTACAGGAAGAATAAGATCCGAATAATTTTATCAAATTTTATGCTCATGATCTGTGTATATTGGAGTTTTGAAACGTTTCGTTTAAATTTGATCATATAAATTTTAATTGAACAAAAGTTATACAAATTTTCATTATTTGAAAAGTTGCGAAAATAGTTGTGTGGTTTTGCAGCCATCTCAGTGATCTTTTGAAAAATCGAACAAATTGTTGCGGAATGGAGAAGGATCTCATTGGAGAAATTTACACACATTTTGGAATGGAGTTTGTTGTTTTAAAAGCGTCAGTTGTTAAAGAAAGTGAATTTAATGCCTCCCTTACCATATATAAATATAGTTCCAAAATTTTGTTGAATTTTGCAATTTATTTCACTTTTACGAGATCCTTTTTCGTCATGTTCCATAAATATGCAATTTTTTATGTGCGAAAATTAGGAATATAATGAATGTTTATAATGCTTATTTTTCGTTACATCGACGATCTCAAAAAATTTTTTCTCAATGTCTTTTTTGTTCTTATTCACTAGGTATAATTCAGTAAAATAAGATTTCGTTTTTCGTTTTACCTTCCTTTCCTTTTTTGATAAAAAATTTTTGTTTTGAGAGATCTCATTTTATTGCCATCGTGGGCTTCCTTACTTAAAGAGTAGTTTAATTTATAAAGCTTCAACTTTTGAAATTATTGGATGATAATTTTCTAATTGGATGGTAATAATTGTTCTGTTCAACTATTGCTCTGCAATATATAGCTCTCCATGTTGTTTACAGTTAGATATTATATCTTTCCTAATGGAAAAATAGAAGCCATTGTTTGAGGATATTGAAGATCCATTAAAAAGTCTTCATCTTCGTTATCATTATACAATCTCAAATGAAATGCTCCAGTTGTTAGCGCTTAACTATAAAATTTCCGTTGCTTCAAAATCAATTTCTTTTTGGAAGATCAAAATTCAATGTATTCATTTATATCTCAAGTGTATTTTGCGCTGTACAATATTTTATCTGATTTTTGACATCCTATAATTTGACAAAAATTTGAACCTCGGCATGCTTTTCCCATTGTATTTATTTCAAAGCATTTCCGCTGGCAAAAGTTTGTTCTTTTTTTGATTTCTGTTGCTAATTGTTTTTATTTAGACTTCTAATGACAAGTGTTGCTTTTTTCGTTACTCCTGAGAGCGCATCAAGATATTGGCGGGTTATTTATGATTTAATTGATTTCCAATATCTGATTAAAATTTCTTAAAATTTAATTTTCTGAATAGGTATTACATGATGAATCTACAAGGAGCTGATATAATGAGTTTGAGTTGATTGTTTCAGGTTTCATTTTCGCTCATTTCGGTGGGACACAGTTTTTTTCTTTTTTAACTCTTTGTGTCCTCTAATTTTATTTGCTCTCAAAACGTGTCTGTAATTTTTTGTACAAGTTTAATAAACAATATGGATTTTACTTTTGAGAATTATCATATTCTGATATTGAGGAAATGCTTTTATGTAAGAAGAAACATGAACTGAGTGTTTTAAATCCATAAATTTTGAACTTGTAAAAAACTGAATGCATGAAAGGGGTCATCATTATTTCATTTTGATTGCCATGCACAGTATTGGCGTTATATGATTGGAAAGATTAGGTGACAATTTCATTTTAAATTACTCATACAGAATATACAGTAATTAACAGTTCAAAGAATAAATAATCTTTCATGATTGATATAGAAAGATTAGATAGCCATTTCATGTGGAATTATCAGCCTTGATAGCGAATGCATAATAGTAGTGAAGTTTGCATATTTTAAGGAACGATTAATTTCAAACATTTTAGTGTACAAAAACTCAAATTAATTTAGCTAAATTACAGTTGTTATTTTTTTTGCCG